>SOZL01001307.1:0-12807 GCA_009733165.1 Naja naja
AGGAACCATCCCAAAACCTGTCACAATGCCAAGATCCATCCTTAGAAGTGGAAGATTGCACATCACTATCTGACTTGGGTGCTGACATTGGAATGGAGATGGGTTGGGAGGAGAGACCAGATTCTAACAGTCTAACAGGGTCTCCTTTCAAGAAGTCCCAGCAGGGAAATGTCAGCAGACACATTTCCTCTCACTGGGTGAGAACGCGAAAACTTCTGAACCATGAAGGTCTCAACGCATACGTAAGAGCCCCACCTATTTAAAAGAATACATTAGATACTGAACTGAACCTAGTGGGGAGGGGTGTTAGTATGTAGGTTTGAATGTTATTGGTTTATTTGAACTGTTCTTGTAAAATGTTAAATGGTATTGGTTTAAATAGCGCGGAAGAAACCCTGCACTCCCATTGGCTGGCAACTACGTTGCTGGCTATAAGAAGCAGCCGTAGCCCAGCCAACTCGGGTCCATTCGAGCTGTAGTCACTGAATAAACTCTTTACTGAAGCTCTTCGCTTGACTCTTCATGCAAACTTAACAAGATATACTAGAGATTCAGATTGCAAGCAAGGTTAAATATTTAGGAATATACATCACATCAAGATGCAGTACATTGAAAGAAGATAATTATATTAAACTCAAGCAGCAGATAGCTTACAGATTTGGAAAAATGGAAAAACATGCAATTATCACTTATTGGGAGAATATCAACAGTCAAGATGAATGTATTACCTAGAATCTTATATTTATTTCAGATGATCCCAATTAGACTTGGGAAAGAGTTTTTTGAGGATTGTATTGTATCAAAATTTATATGGCAGGGCAAAACCAAGAATTAAACTTAAGCTATTACAAGATGCAAGGTTAAGAGGGGGGGTTGCACTGCCCAATTGGGAATTGTATTATCAATCTGCAAGTCTGATGTGGGTGAAGGAATGGATAACGTTGAGGAATAATAGATTATTAACTTTAGAAGGCCATGATCTGCTATTAGGATGGCATGCTTTCCTATGGTATAAGGGAACTAAAACGCAAGGATATTTTAGAAGGCATTATATTCAAGAAGCTTTGTTTTTAAACTGGGAAAAAACTAGGAAACAATATTATATACAAATTCCACTATGGGTATCTACTATTGAAGCTTTTTCATATCCAATAATATATAAAAAGGAACAAACAGTTAGATATGGAGAGATTTTAAATGAAAAGGGTGAACTTAAATCGATGCAAACACTACAGGAACAAGGAATAAAAATGAACTGGTTTTCATATTTGCAAATACAATCTAGATATGATGAGGACTCTAAGGCTGAAGGTATTTATAATAAGCCAACTGAATTGGGTAAAATTTTGATGGGTACAAATGAAAAAGTAATTTAAAAACTTTATGGGCACTTACTAGAATTTAGAATGGAAGAACAGGTTAAAGGAACAATGATTGCTTGGGGGGAAAATTTTGGTTATGGGATAGATTTAGAGAGATGGCAAACACTATGAAATCAGAACTATAAAATGACAATGTCAACTGCATATAAAGAAAATTTGTATAAGATGTTTTACAGGTGGCGCCTATCCCCGAGAAGGATTGCAAGAATGTTTAAGGATAAATCAGATAAGTGTTGGAAATGTCATCAGATACCCGGCTCCTATTACCATATGTGGTGGATTTGTGCTGATGCAAAAAGATATTGGACTAAAACCACATGGTTGGAAAAAATGACACAACAACATATAGACTTGAAACCTGAGATATTTTTATTGGGAATTATGCCAGAGACGTTCAGCAAAGAGTTGAAATATTTGATTGTTAATGTATTAACAGCTGCTAGAATTGTATTTGCTAAAAATTGAGAAATGACAAGATACCTGCACAGGAGGAAGTGATTAAGAAAATTTTGGACTGTGCGGAAAAGAGTAGATTAACATTTGAAATTAGAGATCAAGAAGAAAAACAGTTTTTTAAGATATGGAGTATGTTTTATCAATGGCTAGATAAAAAAACTTGGTAATATATGGATATGATGGAGATAAATATAATTGTTGAATGGGAATATAATATAGAGACTATAATATTGTAGATAGTTGACAATAATAATGTTGGATAATAGAAGAGACGGTTTAGGTAATGTATGAATTAAAATGTATAAGCTTTTTGAGATTTCTTCAAATAGATAATAGGCGGTTGTATTTTTTATTATTATTTTTTGTTTGTTCTGTATATTTCTTTTTTTTCCTTCCGCAATGGAGAGTATTGATGGTAAGGGGATGGCACCAAGATTTGTAACTGACCGACACACTTGAAATTGACGTTGGTTTATGTTTTTATGTTATGTTTGTCTTGTTTGTCTTGAAAAAATAATAAAAAATTTAAAAATTTTTTTTAAATGGACCTGTGTGTGTGAGAGAGAGAGCGGGGGAGGGAGAGAGGGAGGGAGAGAGAGAGACAGAGGGAGAGGGAGAGGGAAGGGGGGAGGGAGAAAAGTATACAGTATGGGAAAGGAGCATGAACAGAAGTGGTAAATTAAATAGTGGGTGAGCCACGCATGGAGTAAAATAAGTGTGGGATTGTTACTTAAAGCCTGCCACCAGATGATTTTGCTCCAGTCCAGGGGAAAACCAGAATAAACACACAGGGAAGACTTCACTAGAAAGGGCTTTATTTTGCTCCTTGAGAAAATCAGAATAAAGAACTGGAAAAGCCTTCACATGAAGAGGCTTTTTTGTTCTGCTCTGGAAGAAAATTAGAAGACACAGAGAAATCTTCACTGGAAGAGGCTCTCTGCTTTTGCTCCAGAGGAAACCCCCAATCAAAGACCCGGAAAAGCAGAAAGAGGGTAAATGACCACCACCTGCACTTTTCAATGGTTCAGCACAGTGATTCTCTTCCAGATTAGACCTGTGACTTTCTTCTAAGAAAGTGGGAAGAAAGGTGGGGGAGAAGAGACAATTCTTATTCACCCTTCCAACAAAACAAACTGAAGATCCAGCACGTTGAGGAAGTGCTGACAAAACCATTCAAAAGAGAGAAGGAGGGGGAAGGGGATAGGCAGAGGCAGGGAGACTCAGTCAGCAGTCTTGGTGCAAACGAGAGAGGGATTCCCTTGGACACCCAGCACTTAAGGTGACATTCCCACACACACACATACCTTGTTTCCCTCCAGCAAGGCTTTAGGAAAGCACTTGGTTGCAAGTTGGGCTGCTGCATCTTGCAAACCTGGAGAGGTGCAGGAAAGGAATGCAAACCCAGTTGCAATACTGGGAGAAGGAGTGGAGGAAAGTGGGGAAGAAGCAGAAGAAGGAAGAAGGGGTAGCAGGAGAAACAGGAAGCAGGAGGAGGAAGAGGAGGTGGAGGCAAAAGCAGTCATAGCAGAAGGAGCAGGAGGAGGAAGGACCTGGAAGTTGTTGCAAGCTAATTGCAAGCCCAGCTGCCAGAGAACCTTTGTACTTTGCATGTACCGGCCTTACTGTTTGAGGGCAGGAACAAACTGAATGAAGCCCTTACATGCCAGCCAGTGGGAGGCAGAGCAGGCAACTCTCAGGTGAAAGTGGCGAACTAATCACCTAATTGAGCCACGCCCACCCAGCTGGTGATTAGGGCAGAGAAGGGGCTGCTCAATTAGGTGATTAGTTTGCCTCTCCCTGGAGCCTTAGAAGACCCAAAAAGCCACAGGGGGGTGGGGGCCCCCATGCCCCTACATCCTGTTTTTGGCTTTGCAAGCCTCCCTGCACTTACCTGGGAGCCAGAACCAGGCACATGGGGACTTCTGGGAGGCAGGGGGCAAGGTGGGTGGGGCAGCTGGTCTTAGGAACTACCGGTTCGCCAAACCGGATGTACAATTAACATCCGGTTCACCTGAACAGATTTACATTGAAACATGAAGGTAAATATGATATAGTTGGAATAACAGAAACTTGGTGGGATGAAACCCATGACTGGAACATACTGGTAGAAGGATACAAACTATTTAAAAAACCAGACCCCATAAAAGAGGATGTGGAGTTGCACTGTATGTAAAGGACCACTATATTGCTAAGAAATGCATGAAACCAAAGATGAAATCCTCCTAGAATGCATATGGGTCAATATAAAAGAAAAAAAGAATGACATGGCCATAGGTGTATATTATAGGCCACCCAATCAAGCAGAAAAAAATAGATGACCCTTTTGCGAACCAACTACCAACATATGCAGGAAACACACAACAATAGTAATGGGAGACTTCAATTATCCTGATATCAACTGGAAAACTAATTCTGCACCAAGTGAGAAATCAAATAAGTTCCTAACCAACCTAGCTGACAACTTTGTTGTCCAAAAGGTAGAGGGTGAAACTAGAGGGACAGCCATACTGGACTTAATTCTTACAAACAGAGAAGAAGTGATAGAGGGAGTTGAAACTGCAGGAACCTTGGGTGAGAGTGATCATGTCATACTAGAATTCAACATAACACAAACACAAGCTACAGAACATAATGACACCAGAGTCTTGGATTTTAAAAGAGCTGATTTCAATAAACTCAGAGAGAACTTGGGAAAGATTCCATGGATGAAAATCCTAAAGGGGGAAACAACTCAAGAATCTTGGGAAACTTTAAAAAGTATGATCATAGAAGCCCAGCCCAGCACAATACCACTGAGAAAGAAAAACAAGAAATCCAAGAAGAAACCAGCATGGCTGCACAAAGATCTCTCTGGCAAATTGAAAGAAAAAAGGACAAGTACAAAAAATGGAAAGAAGGACATACAACTAAGGCAGAATATCAGCAGATAGCCAGAATCTGCAAAGACGAAGCCAGGATAGCAAAGGCTCAGAACAAACAAAGACTTGCAATAAAAGTCAAAGATAATAAAAAAAGTTTCTTCCAACATATAAATAACAAGAAAAAAATCAAGTAAACAGTTGGCCCACTAAAGAGAGAAGATGGCAAGGAAGTAACAGGCAACTGAGAGAAAGCAGAACTGCTTAACTCATTTTTGCATCCGTCTTCACGCGAAAAGAAACTATAGCTCAACCCACCAAAAACATAACTGTAAGACAGACCAGAAATAACAATTAAAATAAGCAAAAAAAAAATAGTAAGAGAACACCTGTCTGATCTTGATGAAAACAAATCACCGGGGCCTGATGGATTACATCCCAGAGTTTTAAAGGAGCTGGCAGAGGTCATCTCAGAACCACTGCACCATATCTTTCAAAAAATCCTGGAGCACCAGGGAACTACCTGAGGACTGGAAACGAGCTGGTATGGTTCCCATCTTCAAAAAAGGGGAAAAAAACAGACTCAGGAAACTATAGACCAATCAGCCTAACATCAATACCTGGGAAGATACTGGAAAAGATAATAAAAAACAGATCTGCCAACATCTAGAAACAAGTAAAGTAATAACTAGCAGTCAGCACGGCTTTGATAAGAACAGATCATGCCAAACCAATCTTCTTCAACACAGTGACTAAATTAGCAGACCAGCAAAATACTGTGGACATAATAGATTTAGACTTCAGCAAGGCATTCGATAAAGTAGACCACAACCTACTTCTAAGAAAGCTAGAAAAAAGTGGAATAGATAGCACCACCACTAGATGGACTCACAACTGGCTGGCAAACTACTCAATAAGTAGTCCTTAATGGGTCTAAGTCTACATGGAGGGAAGTAAGCAGTGGGGTGCCACAAGGTTCCGTCTTAGGCCCAGTACTCTTCAATATCTTCATTAACGACTTAGATGAGGGAATAGAAGGGGAACTTACCAAATTTGCAGATGATACTAAACTGGCAGGAATAGCTAACACCCAAGAAGATAGGCTCAAGATCCAGATGGATCTTGACAGACTAGAACACTGGGCCATATCTAACAAAATGAAATTCAATGTAGAGAAAAGTAAAGTCCTAAACTTAGGCAAGAAAAACCAAAAGTACACATATAGACTGGGTGAAACCAGGCTCAATAGCAGCAACTGTGAGAGGGATCTTGGAGTCTTAGTGGACAACCAGCTAACTATCAGCCAGCAGTGTGCAGCAGCCAAAAAGCTAATGCAATCCTAAATTGTATTAACAGAGGGATACAATCAAGATCAAGGGAAGTATTAATACCACTCTATAAAGCCTTAGTAAGACCACACCTAGAGTACTGCATCCAGTTTTGTTCACCACATTATAAAAAAGGTGTTGAGACTCTAGAAAAAGTACAGAGAAGAGCAACCAGGATGATTAGGGGACTGGAGGCTAAAACATACAATGAACGGTTGCAGGAACTGGGCTTGGCTAGTCTAGTGAAGAGAAGGACCAGAGGAGACATGATAGAAGTGTTCCAATATTTGAGGGGCTGCCTCAGAGAGGAAGGGGTCAAGCTATTTTCTAAAGCGCCTGTAGGCCAGACAAGGAATAATGGATGGAAACTGAACAAGGAGAGATTTAACCTGGAAATAAGGAGAAACTTTCTGACAGTGAGAACAATCAACCAATGGAACAGCTTGCCCTTGGAAGTTGTGGGAAGGCCATCACTTGAGACTTTCAAGAAGAGATTGGATTGCCACTTGTCAGAAATGGTGTAGGGTCTCCCACTTGGGCAGGGGGTTGGACTAGATGACCTACAAGGTCCCTTCCAACTCTGATTATCTGTTATCTGTTATCTGTTATGGAGGAACGTGTGAAATTGGTTAAAATTTATAGGCTAGCCACCTTCCCGGCTTGTTTGCATGTTTGAAATAATTTTGTTTCATCTTTCTTATATTTTGTATCCATTCATCCTGCGTTACCTTATTCAGTTTGTTTCTAATCATAACTATTTCTTCATTTACTGCTTTATTATGTGGTTCTTTTTGTAGTATTTTTTCTAACTCCATGAGTGTACTTTGTAATTTGGTTTGTTTTTCTTTCTTTTCTTTACGTCTACGTGCAGTGTATGAAATTGCTAAACCTCTTATGTATGCCTTTGTGGTATCCCGTAGATTCTGGGACTATGTTTGCTGTTTTTTGTTTTCTTTTAAAAAGTTCTCCAATTCCCTTTCCATCATCTTAACACATGCTTTTTCTTTTAGAATTTCCTGATTTCGCATCCATCTTCTTCTCTTTTTCAATCCTTTCCAACTTATTTTAATAGGATTGTGGTCTGCCCATGTATTTATTTCGATTTCTACCTCCTTTATATTTTGCTCAATTTCCACATTCGTCCATATCATATCCAATCGTGACCATGATTTATGTGGTATCAAATAGTAAGTATATTGTTTTTTTATCTGCATTCCTTTCCCTCCATATGTCCCTTAGTCCCAATTCATTTGTCATTTGATAGAATATTTTCTGTAGTGTTTTTTTTTTTTTTTTTGCTTACTTTGTTACTCTCATAGTCATTTTTTGGGGTTCACTATTGCATTGAAATCACCTACCAAACATATATTTTCGTACTCCAACTCTAATAGTTTTCTTTATAACTTATTATAAAACCCTTCCTGTTTCTCATTTGGTACATATATGACAATTAATAATACTTTCTTATAGTTTACAAATATTTCCAACATTAGAATTCTACCCTCCTCTCCTGCATGGACCTGTTTTGATTGTAACTGCTTTCTAACATATACCGCGCTCCCCCCCTTTTTTTGTTGAGCCAAAGATACATATAGATCCCCCAGTTTTGTTGATTCCAGTAAATTGCTATCGTGCTTTTGTATATGAGTTTCTTGAAGGCATATGATATCTATATTTTGTTTCTGTAATTTGGTTAATATTTTTTTCCTTTTTATTGGTGAATTTAAGCCACTGACATTAAGAGAAATTAATTTAATTTCTTCTTACATCCTACTTTGTGTGTGTTATTTATTAATATCTGTTTGTTCTTGTTTCTCTTTGTTGCCTTGTTCTTACACTCTCTCTTTTTTTATCTTTCAGCTTCTTCCTGTCCCCTTTCCTCTTGCTCTACTTCTCTTTCCTCCAATTGTTGTTCTTCCTGGCTTCTACTCTCAACTTCTTCTTTACTGGCTTGATCTACTTCTGATATTACGTAGAGATCAAAAAATCCCCTTGCCTTTTCTATGCTGTCTATTTTAAACTTTTTGTCCTGCCCCAATATCAGCATCCCTTCTGGGATAAGCCATCTAAATAAGATATTATGTCTGTTCAACTGTGAAGCCAGGAATCGGTAGGTTTTTTTTATGCTCTCTTATTCTTCTTGGAATTTGTTTTAGCATCACAATTTCTACTCCCTTCAAAAACCAGTGGTTCATCTCTTGTTCTTTTGTAGATCTCGTCCCTTATTAATTTCTTTGTAAATCTTATGTGGACCTCTCATGGTAGTTTGAAGCATCTCGTAGAGTTGATATATATTCTGTATACCTCATCGATTTCTCTCCAAACCTCTTGTCCATCCCTTTGTAATGCCTCTGCCAATAGGTCTGACATTATTTTAGGTAGTCTTTAGGTAGGTGGTTTCACTATTCACTCAAGTCCCGATAAAAGAAACCCTAGAAATCATCAAAAACAAATACCAAACACCCAAACACCTCATGGAACTAGCAGAACACTGCTTAACCAACACATGTTACATATACAAAGGACAAAGATACAAGCAAATGGAAAGAGCCCCCATGGGATCACCACTGTCACCCATTATTGCAAACCTGTTCATGGAAGAATTCAAATCCAGAGCCCTGGCAAATGCCACCCACAAACCCAAACTATGGTTAAAATACATCGATGACACATTTGCTATTTGGCCCCATGGAAAAGAAAACCTAAACAATTTCCTAACACACCTAAACAGCACACACCCCAAAATCAAATTCACCATGGATGGAAACAACCAACCAACTACCATTCCTAGATGTACTAATCTACAAAAAAACAGATGGCACACTAGGACACACCATATACCAGAAGAAAACACACACCACCCACTACCTCAATGCCCAATTCCACCAGCACCCAGCACAGATAAACTCCATGGCCAAAACACTAATTGCCAGAACCAAATACCTGGCAGACAAGGCACACATAAAGACTGAACTATGCACCCTGACCAAAGTACTGACAGCCAACAGCTTCCACAAAAGCAAAATCACAGGCCTGATCCACAAAAACACACTAAGACATAATAGAGACCCAGAAGATAAACAGACCTATGGAACAGCTGTCCTGCCGTACATAAGAGGTATTACAGACAAAATCAGTAAGATACTACACAGGCATCACATCAAGACTGCCTTCAAAACAGACAGAAAAATAGCAGCCATCCTAAGAAACCCCAAAGATAAAAATGACCTGGAAAACCAAGGCATATATGAAGTTCCCTGCGCATTATGCCTGGCCACATACATCTGACAGACAAATAGAAGAATAAGTATCTGCCTGGATGAACATAAAAATGCAGTTAAAAAGCTGGAACACACTTCCTCACTAGTCCAACACATGAAAGCCACAGGTCATAGCATCAACTTCAATGGCACCAAAACCCTAGCCACTATAGAAAACTGCAGCTACAGAATTATCCAAGAAGCCATAGAGATTGAAAAATGACCTGAAAGCATGAATAGAAGAGATGACTCCACCAGACTGTCAATTATCTGGAAGCCTGCACTCACAAACAAAAAAATATCCACATCACAAGCCAAGCAAACACCTGAGCACAAACAGACCCCCCCGATACCTCCAGCCCAAACACACCCAAACCAGCCACCCAGATGAAACCTAGCTCCCTAATAAACGATAGCCGCCCATTCACCCAAAGCCGTGCTAAAAGCCCCCAATACACGAAACACAATGTTGCCAGCTAATCAAGACAAAAAAATGCTACAAAACAGACAGAAGATATTAGAAACACCAATCAAGTAGAACACAGCAAACTCCAAGACCAACAAACACAGACCAAGACCCCCAACCAATCAGGATGAAGAAAAAAACATTCTAACAAAGCACGAAGCCAGCACCAAATTTAAAACAGAAACAGCTGCAAAGCCTGACACACAGACGAACCCAATACAGAAGCCTGATGATGGCAGATGAGATTCTGCCAAAACGTCGCTACAACTTTAAAAGAACATCTATAATGATGTGGGAAAATACCCAAACAAAGCTGAATACCATACATACATACATACATACATACATACATATATCAATCAGTTTAAATGTATATAAATGTATATAGTTATCCTATGTATATTGCATGTGTAATAGATAAATCAATTCATCAGGTATAAATATGAAAAACAGAAAACAGAATATATAGTATAAGATAGGTACTGTTACAAATATTTATCTATACTGTTTAAATATTTAAATACTTAAATAGTCTGCAGATATTAGTCAATTCCCACTTCTTCTTTCCTACTCGTCATCAAGCTGCTTCAGCCCTTCTATTTCATCAGCCATCTTTAACTGCTTAGTCTCTATCTCTCTCAATTTGCAGTCATTGCCCTCCTTCAAGATGGTTTCTCTTCTCTATTCCTCCACTCCAAAAAACTTCCAACTACTATCTCTGGTATCTCTTCACTTCTTAGAGTCAGTTCAATATTCAAAAAAGTTGTTAAAGATTATTAAAGTTATATATTCACAAGATTTATTCCTCTTCAGTTCTTCCGAGCCTCCCCTCCTTCTGACTGTCATCTCATCTTTTATTAGTTTCCTCAGCTCCGTTCTGCTCTGCAGTCACCGCCAATTCGCCACCACAGTCCACTTTTCCCAGAGGCTCCCTCTACTGAACACCTTTCTCAGAGCTCTCTTCTCTCACCTCATCAAACTGTCCAAATCCACTATTTCTCCTCCGATGTCCCACACTGATTTCCATTTTCCTGCTTCCCAATCGCAGCTGGATATCACAGCTTCGGACCCGCCATAGATGCCGGGTTTCTTGCACACCGGTTTCAAGAGGTTTCCTCTCATTGTAGTGGAAGGTTGCTTTCCCCCTTGCTACTCTTAAGGCTTCACCTCTGATTCATGCTCCTCTCCAAGATCCATGATCACCCCGAAGGGCTCCCAAGCATGGAAAATTGGACATAGGAGAGCGGAGATCACTCTCCTTGTTCCACACCACCACAACATCACCACCGGAAGTCCAGGGTAACATCTTTTTCCATATCATTGTTGTGATCTGTCATTTTTAGATACACATTCAAATCAACGACAATCTCAGTTTTATCCACTAAAGCTTCTTTCTTTTACACAATCTCTGTTAAATCCAGATTTATGATAGACAATCTTAAGAGTAATTTTTGCGTTTTTCCAAAGTTAGACTATTTTCTTCTGTTCTGTATTAATGGATCTCTTTTCCTTTAATTATAATTTTAAGTTCTTTCTGATTCCCTCTAGTGTCCAACTTTCAAAGTCTCATCTGACCATATTTTCCCAATCAACATTTCCCACAGGAAAATTTCTTGCACAAAATCTTCATATCAGTGGTGGGATTCAAAAAGTTTTACCACCAGTTTGGTGGGCATGGCTTGATGGGCATGCTTTGCACGTGCACACACTTTGCATGCGTGCATGCACCACATGCACACTTTGCGCAGGTGCAGAGGGATTTGCACAGGTGCAGAAGCATTCCAATTCACCTCCTGCAAGCCTGCACTCTCCCGGTTGCTTCAGCAGCTGCTACGTGGCACTCTGCTGTGCCGCGCAAAGCAGCTGCGCTTCAAAAGCAGAGGATAAAGGGGAGCCCAGTGGGGTACAACTGCAGAGCTGCAGAGAGAATCAGTTCAGTCTCCGATGCTCATCGCCACTACCGGCTCGCCAGAACCAGGCTGAACCGGTAGAATACCACGCACTGCTTCATATTTACTGCAATCTTTTTGTTATTTTGTTGTTATTAAATTTTCTTTTGGTGAGGATTGAAGGAGAATCACCCAGTGTAATCAAAGTTACTATTCTGAAGGATCCTAATATCCAGAAAGCAGTTAACAAGCAATTTACATAAATGATTAAAAAAGGAAATTTGCCCCGACAGGACTGACAATGACTTTTGCAAAGGTGGGCAAACCCTTATCACCCAGGATTCTAAACTTGTCAGAGACCACTGTCTTACATTCTCCTCATGGGGAGCTGTTCTTTGGAGTGCTTGGGGATGATCCTGAGTCCTTTTTTTGTTCAGGGAGAAGTTCCAAGTTTGCCATTGCTTCTCTGGAAGTTTGGTAAGTGCAAATTATTTGATGATAATAATAATAATAACAACAACAATAATAGTAATAGTAATAATAATAATAATAATAAAAATGCTACACATAGAAAGGCAAATCTCTCTTGAATGTAGATGGAAACTAAAGTCTTTAATGTAGATTAGCAATTACCTTGCAAGTTAATATTTATGTTAAAGCAGATTCCCAAAATCCTAAGCAGAAGAAATTTTCAGGGATCTTTACAGTATTAAAGGAAGTTAGTAAAAAAATTGAAGAGAAAGCTCAAGAAGTGATAACAATGTGACATAAGCCACCCAATTAACAAAAGGTATAAATTGTTGTCATAAAGTGTAAAAAATTTAAAGTATATGAGAATTCTCAAAGAATGACCAAACATTATAAACCTATAAATCTACACACAGCTGCAGATTTTTTAATCAGTATAATTACTGTCATAATCTGCACATTGCTGAATAAACATTTATAAACTTCTGAATTCATTCTTGGAACTGACCTTCTCCCTTAAAAATTAGACCATCTGCCAGATTCTCAGCAGTTAACAGCTAATAAAGTATGTCATATCCCCAGAAAACTATCTTTATACCATTTTGATTATAATCACAGATAGAATTGTATCTTAGAAAACAGAAGAGAAGAGAATATGGTTAAATATCACAACTGTAATTATCTTTCCATGGATACATTT
>SOZL01001308.1:0-11302 GCA_009733165.1 Naja naja
TGACTTATGACCAGTTTCTAAATGATATTCAGAGTTATGACATATCTTTCCCTAAAGTTACTTATGACCTGTTTTTGAACTTACAACAGTGCTCACACACTCAACCACACACATAGTCACATCATTGTATTTGGGGAACTTAGTAACTGGCTCACTTTTATGGCCATTTGCAATAGCCCATGGTCACGCTACTACAATTTGCAACATTTTTTGCTGGTGGCATTTACTTCTAGTTTTCCAACAAAAGATACCCATTGGAAAAAGTGGATTTGCTTAACAATCATGGTGTTGGCTTAACAACTGCCACAACAAATGTTGAATTATTGGGTCTGGCCATGTGGTGCCTTAATTTCAACTGCAATGCTTTACAGCTGTAATTCTGGCCTTAATTCTGGTCATAAATTGAGGACTACCTGTACTAGCATAGTATGTTCTCTCCAAACATGTTAAGAAAGGAAGAAAAATCCAATCATACAACAAAAGTACTTGGCAAATTAGTGATGCTGACTTTCACCAAGGCTCCCTCAAAGCCTGAATTGTCATCTGACCAAGCAAGGGGAAGAGCTTCAAAACAGACATGTTAAGCCTTCAAGAACATATAACCTTTCAACACATAATAATGCATGTCCACAGAAGAATATTGATCACTTCACAAAATGAGCAAAAAAAGATGCATGGGTTTGATATCTGTTTACCAATAGCATGAGACACATAATATTTCTCACAAACACATACACATTCTTAAATTTCCAAGCAAGCCTTTCATTAATTCTATATAATTTTAGGTGCTTTTATATTTTTTGAGCGTGCAGATAAACAAAATACATTCACTGTACCTTTCAAGGAAACCCAATACTGCTTCCATTTCCTCCTTGTGGCTAACTCCACCTTCTTGTTTTTTTTATGGACAAGGAAGTTTTTCACTGCAAGAGCTCCAGCCTTCCTTACTGTACCCTGCCCAGCTGTAAGAAGAATATCCGACTGTCCTGGGGAACTCAAAGTCCCACTGCTCTGTTCATCACTCAGGGTAGAGCCAGCCTCATCCAAATTGTCATTGGTACTGCTCAATTCCAACTCTCTAAAGTTCTCATAGACTCCCTGACGGCCCCATCTCCAGTTGAAGAACTGCCACTGTCACTACCAGCAAAGGCTCGGCTGGTTGTCGGTGAGTAGCTGGAGTTTGTGGCATTTGAACGTCTAGAAAGGAATCTGTGTCTGTTGCTGCACCCTCATTCCGCTGTCAGCAAATTCACTCCCATCTCCTGTGTTAACATCCTATTTAAAATTAAAAAGCAATATGAAGTTCCAACTCAGTCTAGCTACTAAAAACTTTATTTTTGCAGTTAAATTCTATTCTTTGCTGTCTACATAGAGCAGTTTCATTTAACTTAGCACTTATTATGACCATCTAGTAGAGGAACCTTCCTTCAAAAATCAGGGAGCATACTATTTATAGTGCTATGTAATGTAAAATATATTTATCTTACTTGCTAGTTATTTTTAAAAAAACTTTTCTTGGGACCTAATAAACATTTTAATCAAAAATTTAACATATAAAATAGTTTAATACAGTGGTGGGATTCAATTTTTTTTTACTATCAGTTCTGTGGGCGTGGCTTGGTGGGCGTGGCAGGGGAAGGATACTGTAAAATCTCCAGTCAGAAGTGGTATTTGCCGGTTCTCCGAACTACTCAAAATTTCCGCTACCGGTTCTCCAGAACTGGTCAGAACCTGCTGAATACCACTTCTGGTTTAATACATTTATTGGAAACAAGTACATTTTAAAAGTTTAACATTTTTAACTGTTGTAGATTCAGAGAGAGAGATTTAACCACTTGACCTTAACTTTTAAGCTATTCATTCAGCATTTTAAATTGATTTGAGATGGTAAGATAAACACAGAAAATGAAAGCTCTTCTAGTCCTTACTAATGCTAAATTTAATGGCTATTTTCTTGCAGTTGCTGATGAAACTCACATAGGTGGCATTACCTAAATAATAGTAATAATTGTGTATTACATTAAAACATTTTATAGACAAATTCATCAAATGTAAATACTCCAAAATCATATTTCATATTTATTTAAATATATTAATGCTTCTTCCTATGTCGCAGGTAAAATGCTGTAGAAAAGAAAATTATTAAAATAAATGCAATACAACCAAACATTACAAGATTCAAAATTGCTATAAATATGAAATGAAAGAAAGTAAGGAAGAATTTGTAACATACATTAAAGATTTAAGGTCCATAGCCAAGCAGGCATCTAAAATCTAAATGCAGAATATTCTTTGGAATTAACTGTGATTAAGGCTCATCAGTTGGTCTATATTTAAGCTCACAGCAGCAAAAGAATCTATACATTCTGGGTAACACAAATGATAACAAGAAAATCATGTCCTTTAGAATGTATATGATAAAATACTGTACAAATAAGTTGTTTAGAGATCTTATTTTCCCCTGCAGAGATAACTATAAAGGACAATAAAATAAATAATGAGACAGATTTTTTTCAGTCTGGAATTGGCTCAAGTAGACTGAATCTTTCTGCCAGAGGGACTTGATGGTTCATCCCATCAATCACTGCTATTGACAAAGGTTGCTTCGGGTTCTGGATATCTGATACAGCTTTTATGGTTATATTGCTTAAATAACAGGCCCTCTGGTACAGTAATCTATTTTGACCTCCTGCACCATACAGCAAATTCAAAAACTATTATCGCTTGCCTTAACGTGCATGTATTAACCAAACCAATACTCCCACTATACACACATAGACATCAGTATCTAGTGGTTAAGGTTTGGAATAAAGGTTGTAGTTCTCCCTTATGCGCAAGCCAGCTGGATGATTTTCAGCCAATTAATCTCTCCCAGGTTTAGCCTGAGAAGTAAAAGGGCTATCTACCAACCTTGATTTGGCCAGAGAGGTAAATTATGGTCTACAACTTTCAATTAAAGTTCAGTTAATAGGTCTTCATTCTACAATGGGTTTATTTGGGATGATAATGATGATGGTGATTTATACAATACATATGAGTGTATGTATGAATGAACTTCTTAGAATGATTCAGCAGAGCAGTATTCTTTCTCTGCCTTAAATCTCTATCCATGCTAATTTCCCTCATTAGAAAGCAATCCACAGATATAAACTTAAACCAGAAGTGTAGAGTTTTAAACATTTCTCAGGGAACTTTTCACTGAACTTGTTTGTTCTTTATCTCATGAATACAAATCACTAGAATATAAAACTGATTTTAAAAATTTGAAATAAATTTTGGATTGTATTAATATTCAACAACTGCAACATATACTAATCTTTAAATTAGAAATCATCCTCATAAGAACATAAAAAATTAAGACCTTTTTTTGAGGTGGGGTTGAAATCAACCTAAATATAGGAAGGATGTCTGATGTCTGATACTTATTTTAGATGCATTATTATATATTAAAGTTCATGTATTATATCTCTTCAGTTTGTCATGTGATTATTTTTATCCAAAGTAAATGCATGTAAAAAAGCTGCAGTATACATTTTCATATGGCTAATTTTGCTGGTGAATTATATAGTCTTACAATATAACCATAACAATGAGGTGCTTGAGTTCAAAAATAAAAGAGACAAATTCCCAGCTAGAGGATCAGAGATAATTTCTTCCCAATATGACTGAATGCTGTGAATAAACCAAGTGCTTGAACTGATCCTTAGGCAGAATTCCATTTGAAGTGGTGAGGAATAAACACATAAATTGCAACCAAGACATTTCTGAATGCTTGTAAAATTGTGAATCATGTCTGGCTGATTAGGAATATGTTCAAGAATAAATACTCCTTTCATATTCTAAAAACATTTTGGAAATCTGATATAAACAAAATAACTCAGACCCTTGGGATATCATACAAATGATTCTCACAAAGAGGCACAGAAATAACAACATGAACTTTCAGGGCAGATTTCATAAGTAGCAGCAGATAACTGTGGGACTGCTACAATCAGTGAAATTAGAGCAATCAGCTGTTCCCAGACAGTCTGAATGACCTTCAAATAGACAGTTAGGGACTAAGTCTGGAAATGCAAACTGCTGCATTGTTATACTTTTCCTTGTATACAAACAGAAACAGGAACTTGGAGAATTGTTTTTGTTAAGTTTGCATGAAGAGACAGACGCGGAGTGCTTCAAGCTCTTAGTTTATTAGTGACTACAGCTCAGAACGGACCCAATTTGGCTGGGCTGCGCTGCTACTTATAGCCAGCAGCCGCAGTTGCCAGCCAATCAGAGTGCAGGGTTTTCCCGCACTTTTTAAACCAATCATTTCCAACATTTTACAAGAACAGTTCAAACTAAACCAATGACTTCAAACCTACATACATAACAGTTTTGTTCATTTCTGGTCACTGAACAGCAAAAATTACAGTTGTAATTATTGTTCACCCTATTGAACAATAAATAAAGATTGAAATGATAACAAAAGTTTTTAACAGAGACAAGTAGGAGGTGGCAAATTTATTTTAACTATTTTGTGATATCAGGGTCAAAGGATTCCAGTTCTGGGACTGGACAAGTGGCTGGTGATTAGCCATGAATCAGCTTTATTTCAATGTTGGGCTTATGTCAGCTTTAGAGCAACACAAACTCTGGAGCTCAGGCCAAACTGTCAAAATTGATTAAAAATGAGAATCTCTCTGAAGATTATATGTTTCTGATGGTTGATTATAAGGAAAAAAAGGGTCAACTTTGTAAGTAATTAATTTATGACTCTATCATGAAGCAACCTTTACTTGGATGATTTAAACATTTCAGGTTAAACAAAGTATAAACTTAACATTTCTCTTCTTATTTTGATAAACAAGTGTTTCAGATGTTATTTTTTTCCCATTTTTCTAATAATCCAGAATATTAAGTAGAGAATAGGCAACTAGAGTTAGGCTATAAATATTTAAAATATAAACTAGTGACATTTTAAATTTAATTTTATAATAGAAATGGCAATTCAAAATGAATTGTGTTACCTTACAAATTTGAAAACTGTGTTGCCATCAGTTCTTAGTTTTTCCATCCAGAATTCAAAACATAATTTAGTATTGGATCATACAAATAAGTTTTTATACTGAACTAGTAAGCAGAAGTCCTTCTTAGTATTCATAGACAATGATTTTGTTCTGCTTTAAGGTTTTAAATTCTATTTTTTAATAATGAAATGAAAAAGTGGCATTGATTAATGCATACAGATGCTTAAAATGTGAATCTATAACCTGCTTCTCAGCTGTGAAGCCATAATTTACTCATACCTTCACAGTTTTAATAACAGATGTAGGTAACCCTACATCAAATGCTGTTTCAGCTGCATCTTATTCCAACTCACATGCTTCAAGCAAGCTGTCAATCACTGCTTCTCTTTCTATTCATTTTCATGAATTGCCTCATTTTTTAAAAAAATGGCTCTCAAAAATGTGTATTGCAGCTTCAGGCACCAAGTAACTTTGATGTCATGCTGTACTCCATAACATTGTTTAAACACTATATTAAAACTAAGAAAACAATTACATATTTCAACTGGTATTTCAGTACGTTATGATTAATTACGTTGAATTGAAAGGGGTTCATTAGGTCACATAAAGCATTCTCCTTTAAAATATATGTATAGTTCAGTTATCAAGCAGGTGAGTTATTCTCTCCCAGCTGTTATGACCAATAAATCACTCCATCCAACAAATGGGAGTGGTTTTCTAAGTAAGCTTAATGTTAGAGTTCTTTACAAGCTATATTATGCCATTCCACTGAGATTTCACTGTATATTTGTTTGATTTGTTATTCTTGTCTGTGTTTTAATGCAGGAAAATTACACTGTGTGACATGTCTGCTGCATTTAAGAAATAAGATTCTGGAATTTGTGTGTGTGGCATGGCACAGAAAAGCCATATACTGGCATCCTTTTGACAGATACCAGATATTTGAATATCACAATTCTGATCTTTCATATGTACCATGTTAGCAAGAAGCAATGCAGACTGGCTGATGTCAAAGGGAATGCATGAATCATATGTACATCAAGAAATAAGCCATATCAGTATTGTTTTCATATAAAAGTGGGCCATAGAAAAGCATTTGGATGAATTCTGTACACCCAAATTCTGTTATAAAGTGGTGCTCATGTTCTGACTGCAGTCAGCTCATAATACATGGAACGGCTGGTGTTTTTGTGGTTTTAATGGTTTTAATATGGTCCTTATGTTGTTTTAATTCTTTATTAGGGGTATAAGTGATTATATAAATGTTCTAAATAAATAAATACCCTCAGTTTCACCATGCAGTTTTTTCCTTTAGCAGAATATTCTATGGTAATTAGACAGCTATATATGGTAATAGTGTCTTTCGCATGGTCTCCGGGAGCTTTTTCTCCCCTGCTAACTATTTTCTGTACATCTACAAATCTTGGAATTTTCTTGTTCTGTCTAACTATCTCTCCATCTTGGACAGTGACAGTACTACTCATAATGTAAGTATCAGCACACAAGAATTATGGTCATTGGTATATTCCAAAATATGCCTTAATGTGTTGCTAAGCTAGCCAAATAAATGTGGGTCTGTGTCTAGATGAGATTTCACATGGAAACTCCATATATGCCACTTTGAATTCCAGGTAATTCCAGGTAATATAAATGTACCAATCAGTAAATAAGCAATAAAGATTTTTAGACCGCATTGTTTTTCAATGATTTTCTAGACTGCTGGCATTAAAAAAATTATCTAAATCCAGGCTGTTGGAAATGTAAGGAGAAATTTGGTACATATTTTCATTTATGGTGGACATGTCCCGAGATGAAGAAATATTGGTTAAAAATAAAAGTGTGGATAGAAGAAATCATAGAGTGTGGACTGGAGTGGAAACGAACTGTTCTTGTTGGGAATAATTAAAGGAGATTATTCCCCTAAAGTAAGATACCTAATCATACACTTATTAACAGCGGCACGGATTTCATTAGCTCAATATTGGAAGAAACCAAATATACCATCAATACATGTTGCTATTCAAAAAATTTATGAATGTGCCCAATTGGAGAGACTCACGCTCAAAATTAATGGGAAGGATACAGATTATTACCAGATATGGGATAAATGGCATAAATGGGTAGATCATAAAGGAAAAAAACGCTTAAAATAAATGAACCTAAGAATCATATTATACTCTGCAATCTATATGAAATGTATAAAAATATAAAAATAATAAAGGTTTTAAATCTTTTCTCTTTCATTATTAATATTATTATCTATTAAGTTACTTCATTTATTATTTAAACAGTACAATGTATTATTAATTGAAAAATAGTTATAAACCAACGGAAGATTAGTAGAGAATTGTGAGTCATTTAGTGTTTAGGAGGTGATAGTAAATGAAGATGTGATAAGTATTAGTTTGTACTGACTATTAGAATGTATCAAATTCGATATCAATGTAAAGAGTATTGTGTTATTTACATGTTAGTGTTTTTGTATCTGGTATTAGTGTTTTTGTATTTGTGTGTTTTTAAATTTTGTAAATAAAGTTGTTTTTAAAATTGTTTAAAAAAAAATTATCTAAGCTACCGATCATTTAACTTTCCTTTGCTGTGTATTCTGCAGAAGATGCATGTCTCAGATAAAAGCAGACAGCTTGCAAGGCAGAAGAATAGTTATGAAAGACACATATAAACTATACTATGTTCACATGTAATACTTCAACAGAAAGGCAGAATACAGCACACCGGAACCATTAAAGTGTGGTTGATTGATTCTGTTTGGCTGCCATTATCAGCTAACAAATTTGGACAGCTGTACTCAAGATTTCTTTAGTATTAAGCATGAATAGGAAACTGTCACTTGTTCTTTATTCAAGCAAACCAGAATAACAGAATAACAGAAGGGACCTTGAAGGTCTTCCAATCCAGCCCCTTGCTCAGGCAAGAAAACCTATACCATTTCAGACAAATGATTGTCCAATCTCTTCTTTAAAAGCTATTTAAGACAAGCCAGAATTAATTAGACAACTACTAGACAACCTTAGGTCATCATTTCAGATGAGATATTTCCTTACCAGATTCCTCAATGCTTTCAACAATGATAGAACTTCTAATGTACTAACTTCACTGGAAAAGCTGGGATACATGTAGAGGTGTATTTGTCTGAAAAAAATAGTCCATGTTGATCTGTATGGCACAAATGCCAGCACAGGAAATGTCTTATGACATTTTGTATTATGTCATAAAGTGTTTAATGACAATGTTAGCTATTACAGTTTATTTTTGCTCTGATGTATATTATTTCACTGGAGTAAATATCAAAAATACAGGAAGGAAGCACATGTTTTCAAAACTCACATATTTCAATCTTTGCCAAATTTGGAAAAGTTACTAGGTATTTTATAATTTGGGGGAAGGAATTTCAAGCCATGGCCTTTAAACAAACATATCCCCATAAATATACCATCTCTACTGCCCTGTGTGAAATTTAACAGGTACTAGTTCTTCATTGCATTATTGGAAGAATTTTTAAAATAGAAAGTTAATGCAAGATTATTTTGCTCAAGTCATTTCTTTAAAAGTGGCAAAAATTGAATTATTTAAAAAATATTTATAAAATGAATGAGGGCTCTAGGCTCTTATTCCAACATTTCTGCTCTTTTCTGTTAATACATCAGTCAATTGTGCAATTTCATCACTGAAGCATGTTACATGTTCTCTGTGACCATATCCATAAAATGTATAGAAGCATCTAACGTGTAAAAATAATAGATACAGCTATAATTCAATCACAGGTTTACTGGAAATGTTAACTCAGAAACAAAACTATTTCATATTGAAATGATTCTTACATACAGTCTATAAGCACTTGATGGAATAATTAAATATTGGCCACACTCATCCAGTCAGCCAGAAGTAGCAAACTTCCCATCAAGTGCTTATCTTCCTCTTGAAACCAAAATTAGTGTTTTCCTTCCAAGTACATCATTTGGACTAAATGCCATCAAGTGAATGTTGACTCTGAATGACCATATAGATGTTCTCCAAGATGATCTGTCCTGAATCTGGCAGTTCCATTGAACTGAAAGCTTTATTATGCTTCTTTATAATTACCAGACCTCACTACATAGAATTTCAAACTTGTTATTTACATTACTCCAGCATACAGTACTAAGCTCTAGATCAGAGGTGGGCAAACTTTTTGACTCGAGGGCCACAATGGGTTCTTAAACTGGACCGGAGGGCGGAACAAAAGCATGGATGGAGTGTTTGTGTGAACTAATATAAATTCAAAGTTAGATTACTTCACGTAGCCTTCTGGGAGAGCAAGAGAACTCCTCGCTCTTTCAGCTCTGGCCGGATAGAACAGCCGAACGGGCGGATCCGCCCCCGGGCAGTAGTTTACCCAGGTTGCTCTAGACTGATTTTCAACCATGAAAACTTCCAATTCCATTGTAAATTGATTAAATCAGCTTTTGTCTGCATAAACTTTAGCTTGAAACCCTTTTGGAAAGCTAAGATATAGCATCATGATAGTCAGTAGAGACTAATACAAAATATAAGCATCTGGGTCTATATAGATTTTATTCAAATACCCTCCCTCATTTCCCTCCCAAAAAACCCTGCAAGCTTCAAAACTCACAAGTTGGCAATAAAATTTTATCAGTTCTAGCTAAAATGTTGATATCTGATTATTCTGTGTATCACTGTAAGGAAGTTTTTGATGAAGTGTTTTTCCACCCTGTTCTCAAATGCCTATCCTTGACTGTCAGCTCTTCCTCTGGATCCAAGAATAAAGGAAATGCAACAATAATCTTCAGGTTGGTGCTTTCAGAACTATTTTTCTCCCAATCTTTCCAGGACTTTTTGCATCACTGTGCAATCCCTAAAAGACTATATACATAGTTCAGTTCTTTTCCTTGAGGCTTCTGGTGCTCAGCCAGAGTTCATATTATGTGAAACAACAGGTAGGATCTGAAGTGCAGAGTGTTTTGCCCTCTTTGTCAAAAACTGATCCAGGTGATATGCTGAGTCATTACTGCTTCTCAGTAAAATTTCAGCAGTATTGCCACAGGCAAAACTGATAACCTCCTCCCAGAAGCAACACCCATAATCCTATCTATTAACGCAGTAGTTTTTAGTTTAGTTTACTTTATTGTCATTGCACCTCATGTAACAAAATCAAACACCATCTTCAGTGCGTATCATGACCATTTTTTAAAATATTTTCAGATATTTCAGCAGAAAAATGCTGACATAGACCTGGCTTGCTCCATGGAAACTTGTTATATAGTTAAATTGCTACATATTTACCAAAAATTATAGTTCCATGTAAGTCCCTGTTTTAAGTCTACAGAATTGGGTGATCACTATATCTGTTACCTCCTATGATGCTGGCAGATGTGCTGCTTTGGGACTGCCCTCCCTTAAGGGCAGGCAGCCAGGAGACTCTTTGGAATCAGTGCTGGTATGATTACGGCTTTTACAAAGCTGCGCTCCAGGGCAGGCAGCAAAGCAAGCCTCTCTCTTCAGGCGTCTTTCTGTAAAACGCTGCCGATCTTATGGTCCATAACTGTCAAAAGTGCTCAAAATGGCGCTTCCCACCCGACATCTGTCAGGCGGCAAAAACAGCCTGTCAAGGAGTGAAAATGGCGGTCCTTCACAGCAGCTTGAGCCCAGGGCAAAAAACTGCATCCCAATTTAGCTCAGATTTGAATGAAAGTATTTGATGAAATAATGAAAATTATAATAGTGGCAATTGGCCAATAGAGTTTTAACAGTTTGATTACTATTGGCAATATCTGTTTTATCTTAAGGCATTCGTGACAATTAAATCTTCATTGTGATATAGAGAAAGCTGTGCTATTATGCCCCATCAAGCTTACAGTATAAACGTTGAATGGCCTTTTAAAATCACATGATAGACAACAAGATTTGTTTAAGCAGAAATCATTCTTGAATGCAAATAAGAGAAATTATAGCAGATACAGAAAGTTGTTGTTTCAAATATTAAAGCAACAATGTTTTATGCTAGACTTCCTCAGCTGGGTAACCTCTTGATGCATTGGTATAATTTTCCTAATATATCCAAATGGCATTCGGGATGGGATTGGTTGTCTTATACTGAATTACAGATTTAGATATGAAAAGCCTATGGAGATTTTGGAGAACTCAGGGCACTTCCACATAACAGTTGTATTATAATTTAACACATAACTCAGTGGATTTTCTGGTTGTCTCTATGGTTAATAATAGCAAATCAATGTTATCAAACTATTGAAGAAGCATCAGACCATTCTGTACTT
>SOZL01001310.1:0-28378 GCA_009733165.1 Naja naja
TAAAGGCGTGCTATCACAACTATCCTCTTCCCCTGCCCCTTCTATGCAAGCCCGGTTTTCCATCCTACTGTACGGTGGGAAATAAGACAAGCTGGAGTCCTTCCACAGGCTCCTTTTTGCAGAGGCTCTCTGATACTCAGGTCTAGCGCCTGGAGAATGCAGGGACAGGCCGGCATGGAAATCTTTGCATCACGAGTCTGCGTGGAATAAGTTGTCCCCCCTCCTGCCTGTAGGAAAGGAGAAAAGCAACTGTCACGGAAGGAAAATCTAGAGAAATCTGCGATTTCTAGAGGAGGAGAAAAGCGTCCGAATGAATTGCCAACAGGATTCCGCAGGGGAGGAGGGGCAGATGGTGGAAAAACCCCACGTAGTCGCTGGGAGCAGAAAGCGATTCAGTGACACGTCAATCAATTGAGCTCATGTAAATCACATTGCGGGCGATCAATCCGAACCAATCAGAAGGCATGGATGCTATAATCCAAGCAGCTTTACTGAAGCAAAGGAAATGCAAAAGCCCGCAGCGCCAAGTTTCATCCCCATTAAAGTTTTTACCCTGCTCCCTTCTGAATCGGTAAGCAGAGGCAGATTCACCTCGTTGACTTTTTGTTCTCCTTTCGTTATTTCCACAGTATTTAGCTTGGCTTTTTGCCTCAACCGAGATCTCAACCAAGGGCTCTGCAGCCGCTTCGTTCCTGCCCTGCGAAGTCGCTCCCGCTCGTCCGCAACTCACGAGGGTTGCCACCCGCCCAACTTTCAAACCTTCCTTGTGGGGAGATTCTGAGAGCCGCGAACGGCAGCCGGTGCAGCCAATGGCCGCTGGGTGAGGATGTTGCTCCTCCCGGTAGCTTCCTTGAGCCAATCTAAGGCGCGGAAGGTGGGATTTCCTCGCCGTGCAAGCGCCTAGTTGTTAGGGTCCTGCATTCTCTCCAGAAATCGGGACTTCTTAAAACCGCCCGGGGACGGGGACAAGTTGTTAGAAATCGGGACTGTCCCGCCAAAAGCGGGGCGTCTGGTCACATTGCACCTGCACCTCTTAACCATGGTTTGTTTCGAGGTTGAGCCTGTTGGAGGAGTCAGTGGATGATGGGAACTTCGGAAGGAGATGAATTCCTGGGAAGCTGAACAAGAGGAGATGATCATGAGGCAGGCCTCGCCTTCCAACCGTTCATTTACTGACCGATCCAAGTTACAACCGACCTGAGAAATGGGACTTAGGACTGTTTTTCACAGTTAATGAACTTTGCAGCATCAAATGCAGTGATCAGAATTCAGGTGCTTGGCCACAGTTTCATGTTAACCCCTCTTTTAAAACCAAACATCTTCTTAGTTGTGACTTATTATATGCCATCAATTTGTTTTTGACTCCTATCACCCACATGTAAATAAACCCTCCTTCACCACCTTGGTTGAAGAGATGCTCCCAGGTTAGGCAGACTAAGCTTAATTTGACCTCACTTCCATCCACTTTCTGAAGTGGAAGCAGTTAGGGTTTGCTAAGATTCATTGGAGGAGAAATTATCAAATTATGTAAAACTATGTTTGTCCCTTGGGGTGGGATTCAATCGGTGTAACAACCGGTTCAGTGAGCCGTGCTTGAGCACATGCACAGCATTCATAACTCCTTTGTGTGATCCTGGTCAGATGGGGCTTCACTTTGCTGCCATTTATATTATTTATTTATTTATTTATTTATTTATTTATTTATTTATTTGAATTTATATTTCATGAACTTCAAGCGTTGGTTCTCCTTAAACTGCTCCTTCCAGGAAGTGCAGCCTTGGGATGAGGTGCTACTATTTGCTAAACTATCTGCCCTATAAGATGCTCTCAAAGGCACAAGGAAAGCAGTTATAAGCGGTTCAAAAGATCTTCCAAATCAGGTAGGAACTTGCTGTCTTATGGTCTGCCTGCATTTTCAGATCCTGTTTATAACACAGCCAAGCCCTCCCAGATTTCAGTACCCAAAGTAAATGGCAAACATTCTGAAGTTGATTATATTAAAAATCAATAAATGGAACTTTGGAAATAAAAGTTGAGCCTTCAATGTTTTTAAAGTAGACTTTCAAAAACTCAAAAGGGGTGAAAGTAAAACGCTCTTGCCTTTTCCAGTAACATCTCTGTAACAGCATCCTCTCCACCTCAACTGCCCACTTGGGATCAGGGGTCAGGTGTGAGTCCCAAATACACAATGGTTTCCAATCTCCCTGTAGTGCATGACTAGTTGAGCTTTGTATTCATTCATTCATTACCCATTTGTCTATCCATTCACTGAATCTCCATATTATAACCAAAGTTCTCTGACATTGGCTGTAGTAATGGTGGGGTAGGGAAATCAGTGTATATGTTGCTCCTCATGATTCTTCATCAATACAGGTGGGAGAGTTTTCACAATACAGAGTGCAACACTCAGTCCCTAGTAGCAGTAACATAGATGATCAGCCACAAAGTGTTCAAGCAGATGTGAGCCTGAGAAATCTCCTCCAGGAGAAGAATGGTGTTATATTTCTCAACCTGTGCTGAAGAGTTTATTGACAGAAATGTTCCAAAGCACCATAAAAGCATGTTGTGTTCATTAGGGCAAGAGAGGGAGCCCTTCCAGTTGAAGTTATCAGAATGGCTGTCTTAGGCTAAAGTCCCATTTGGGGTCAACAGATGTTCACGTGAGAATTAGTTTGATAGGTTAATTACTTTAGTGTCAACAGTGAAACAGCAGATATGAAACAACAGAGCCACCTGAAAAGAATAAGCTGGCTGAGACAGGTTGATGATAGATAATGACAGACAAAGCCATGAAGCCTAGGAGCAAAACTAATTGAAGTTTTTATCCAGGTGAACAACACCATGGAAGCACATTCTGATGTAATATTATTTATATAAGGAAAACATTGCAGTAAACCATTCAACTAATTCAGTGGGGCTTATCTGCACTTTTGTTGTTGTTTGTTGCCAGAATAGGACAGCAACCATTTTGGGGAAAAGCAAAAAAGATGAAGTTACATTGTATTCTCCCTCCTTTCAAACCAAATATAACCTCAAGGTACTGTTTTGTTGCAGATTTAAAGTACCCTCTCCCCTTTTTGTAGCCTTGAGTGGTATGTACTGTTTGTTTTGGCTGGTACAATTTACTTCTTTGTGAGGTAACCACATCAGCTCATTGGCTGAGGAAAGATTGTCCCTTCAATTCAGACAATGGTTACCATGATTTCTACCTTTATTACTCAGCTATAACTGTTCAAATTATTTCATTTTGCCATACAAATAGGTGGTTAGTAGTTTGAAATTCCTCTTCCTCCTCCTCCTCCTCCTCCTCCTCCTCCTCCTCCTCCTCCTCCTCCACCACCACCACCACCACCACAGCAGCTATTTTCTTTTCAAGTTAGTGAATGTATCAGAGGACATGGTAGTCTTCAGCTTGGAGTACGTACTATGTAAACTGTTGCCATATGTTTTAGTCTGGGTAGGATGTGTTTTTAAAAACTGGTTTTCAGACAAGTTGGCATGTACACAGGAACAGCTTGAGGATGTAGTGCAGATGTAACTTTGGTTTATTATTTTCCAGATTGTAGTTGTGATTTAATGAAACAAAAAGATGTATGGGTTGTATGAAGTCCATGATAAGGACTTAGTGATGCATACTCAATATCCAGAAGGACAAGAACATTCCATACTCCAGTAGAAAGCCAGAATGTCTGAGTATCTTCTTCTTGTATTTGGGGAATAGAAAATACTTTTAGGAAGCAAATAGAAAGTACTAATCCAGGGGTGTCAAACTGGCAGCCCATGGCTGGATGCATCATGCACAGGCCACACCTATGCCAGCTCTGCAAAGGCAAAAATGTTATGATACATCACTTGATGTCATGTGACATCATAGAATAGAATAGAATAGAATTCTTTATTGGCCAAGTGTGATTGGACACACAAGGAATTTTTCTTGGTGCAAATGCTCTCAGTGTACCTAAAAGCAAAGATACATTAGTCAAGAGTCAAGTGATGTGATTGAGTTTGACACCTGTGTTTAACTAATCTTTCCTTTGGAAAAGCAGTGCAGAGACAAAGGCCATTTCTACACTAATGATTTATAGCAGCTGCATAGAATCATCCAGTCACTGTTGAAGCAATATGAAGTCTATTTATGTTCCTGTTAATTTTGGCTGAACAAAGATTGTATAACTCTAGAAGATGCTATAAAGTACTACTGGTAGTACAGAAATGAAGAGAGGGACACAAATAAAGTATCTTGCTTGAAGTCTCTATTCTTAATGCTCCTAGGGGTTGATAGAGCAAAAAGTACTAAGAGTCAATATTTTAAAATGTAACAAGGACAAGGTGAGAATGGTGATAGGATATTTAGTTTCTATTTACAGGTAGGTTATGTGGCTTCCTTGTCAGCACCCTTGTCATTTGGAACAGCATCCCATCTCTGCTCCCCACAATCCACATGACCCTGATATCTTTTAAGAAAGCTCTGAAAATCTGTTTTCTTCTAGCAGGTCCTTGGGCAGGATGACTTGTGACCCTCCATCAGATATGTTCTACTTTATTTTAATTTTATTTGCATTTCCTCAATGTGTTTTTCATTGTTATGATTCGCCATTATTAGTTTGGTTTTATTATCTGTTTTTTAAATGTTACCTCAAGTTCATTTGCAATCAGGTGGCTTATAAACATATTTATAAGTATATGCATATTTATTTGTATGTCTGTGAGTATACCTAGATACACACACACATACACACACACTCTGAATCAGTTTTGACATCTGGTAACTGCCTGGGTTGGTCCTTGCAACAAGATTTCAGAACTGTTTTTAATTTATTTATTTGCTTGTTTGTTTGTTTGTTTAGTCAAATGCTTACAATATAATAGAAATATGAATAAACATAAGTTTAAAATACATGAAATAAGAACTAATAATTGGGGACAATAGGACAGGGATGGTAGCAGGATTGTGTGCTTATGCACTCCCCTTACAGACCTCTGAGGAATGGGGTGAGGTCGATAGAGGTTAGTTTGAGGGTAAAGAGTGCGGTTTGAGCATTTGACAACAGAATCAGGTAGTGAGTTCCAGACATTGACCACTCAATGTTTGTCCTTGCTTCCTTCTTAGAGCTGAGAGAGAAGGACTGGCCCAGATAGCTCACACGCCCACGAGTCCTTTTGGAGAGGGGCATACAAATAAATAAATAAATAAATAAATAAATAAATAAATAAATAAATAAATAAATAAATAATTCTCTGGACATGAATCATGTGGACACATTGCAAATTAAGCGGGAAAATGGCTTACTAGAAAGCAAACCAACAAACTTTATCATTATTGAAAGAATACAAGGATGCCTCTGAGGCCCAAATCAGTGAAGAGGAATTCAATAAAATTTGAAATGTGAGGGTAGGAGCTGCAGCTCAGTGCTTTGCTTGAAAAAGTGCTTAAACCTGCCTGGAAAATCAAAAAAAACAAAGTATACAGGGCTGATAATATCCAAAAGGAGATGACAGATAACCATAACCTTCACAGTTTTGGTCCTCATTACACCCATCATGGCAACCCCTTGTTAAAAAACATCAAGCATGCTATATAAGTGTTCAAATTATGCTCTCAAAATTCAATAAATTTTATGCTTATTTGTAATTTATCCATCATCCAATAAGTAAGCAGTCAGCATTCCTTGTGCAATTTGTACCATTAGTCAGGAGATGGTTTCTCCTTCATGTAGTTTTTCTCTCCTTTATGTTAATATTTTTATTAATCAGACCTATGACTGATTAATGTTTGAGGATCTTTTAAACTCTGTCTATATATTTAAATTATATAAAGAGTCGAGCCCAGTCTGTTTTCAAACCAATATTTATTATAACAAGCAGCTCAAAACAAATAAACACACAGAAAGAATATTCCTTTCTTCTTTCTTAGTTTCTTCCCCTCAGGTCTCTTTTAGTTCTACAACTACCTATGTAGTTGGAGTTTCTCTGTCCCTTTAGTCCTCAGATATAAAGTCAAATAGTCTTTAGCTTAGGAACACTTTCCTTTCCTTCCAGCTTGGTAATCAGAAAGTCTGAGGTAGATATTGAGAGAACTGATCGCCTATGCTGGACAGTCTCTTTTAAGGACAAGGAGAACAACTCTCTAAGAAACCTTTAGACCTCTGGGAGAAATGTAGACCTCGCTCTCTCTGAGGTAAATGCCAGTTGGGCAGCCCCTTAGAGGGTGAAGGGCGTGGCTTGTGATACCAGTGCAGGGCATGTGGTGTCACGCTGCCATTGGTGGATTTGATCTTCCTCCAAATCCAGGCGAGGATCGCCAGAAGAGACCTCGGAGGTCATCCAGCCCACCCCTCTTCTCAAGCAGGAGACCCTTAGAGAATCATAGCGGAAGGGACCTCGGAGGTCATCTAGCACCAGCAGAAGGGACCTCGGAGGTCATCCAGCCCTTTTCAAGCAGGAGACCCTTAGAATCATAGCAAGGGACCTTGTAGGTCATCCAGCCCAACCCCTTTTCAGCAGGAGACCTTACAGAATCATAGCAAGGGACCTTGGAGGTCATCCAGCCCAACCCCTTCTTCAGCAGGGACACTTACAGAATCATAGCCAGAAGGGACCTCGGAGGTCATCCAGCCCACCCCTTTTCAAGCAGGAGACCCTTAGAGAATCATAGCTGGAAGGGACCTCAGGAGGTCATCTAGCCCAACCCTTTTGAGCAGGAGACCCTTAGAGAATCATAGCTGGAAGGGACCTTGGAGGTCATCCCCAACCCCTTTTCAGCAGGAGACCCTTACAGAATCACAGCGGAAGGGACCTCGGAGGTCATCCAGCCCAACCCCTTCTTCAGCAGGGACACTACAGAATCATCGCCAGAAGGGACCTTGGAGGTCATCCAGCCCACCCTCTTCTCAAGCAGGAGATCCTTAGAGAATCATAGCGGAAGGACCTCGGAGGTCATCTAGCCCAACCCCTTCTCAAGCAGGAGACCCTTAGAGCTGGGAGGCCAGACTGGAGGGAATGGGCAGTGGGACTACAGGTAGTCCTCGATTTACAACAGTTCATTTAGTGACCAAAGTTGCAATGTCATTGAAAAAAGTGACAGTATGAACATTTTTCACACTTATGACCATTTTACCATCCTCATCGTCATGACCAGATTTGGATGCTGGGCAACTGGTTCATATTTATGACGGCCGCAGTCTCCCCTATCCGTGAGCCCTTTTGCAGCGTTCTGACAAGCAAAGTCCATGGAGAAGCCAGATTCACTTAACAACCAAGTTATTCATTTAACAACTGCAATGAATCATTTAACAACTGAGGGAAGAACATTTGTAAAATGGAGCAAAAAAACTCAGTCAACAAATGTCTCACATAGCAACAAACAATATGGGCTCAATTATGGTCATAAGTCGAGGACTATCTGTATTTATGTCTCTGGGCTTTGGAGGTCCTGCCCTTTTGTATGCAGACCCAGGTTCTGCCCAAATAAATCGTGAAAATGATCTTTAAAATCTTTGGTGCCCTGGAAGAATTTCTGATCTGAAGAGCTTTCAGAATGGAGACCAAAAAGGGGCCTTGGGGATTTTCCTGGTTAATTGATTTCCCAGCAGCATTTTATTCATTTTCTTTTCTTTTGATTCTTTTAACCAATTTAGAACTAAACAGTGACTTAATGTGATTTTTCCCCTCGTTGTTAGTAAATTTTATGTCTTGTGAATTGAGCCAGTCCTCCAGGGAAGGGCTGGAAAAACTCTGATGATCCTCAGTCAGGAGTTTGCATGATGGAAGCTGAAATAATTTTCTTTGTTTAATCTTTGGTTCACCAGAGGGGCCTTAAAGGTGACAGGACCCTCCCACAGAGGATGAGTTTGGGGAGAGGACCCCAGCTTAGCCTCCCCACAATATGGGTGTTTTCAGCAGGAACTCCCAATCATCCCCAGTGGGGGCAGGGTGGAGAGGCTCCCTGGGTTTCTATAGGGTGAGGGAATTAGAATAGAATAGAATAGAATAGAATAGAATAGAATAGAATAGAATAGAATAGAATAGAATAGAATAACAGAGTTGGAAGGGACCTTGGAGGTCTTCTAATCCAACCCCTGCTTAGGCAGGAAACCCTACACTTCAGACAAATGGTTATCCAACATCTTTTTAAAACTTCCAGTGTTGGAGCATTCACAGCTTCTAGAAGCAAGTTGTTTCACTGATTAATTGTTCCAACTGCCAGGAAATTTCTCCTTAGTTCTAAGTTGCTGAATTCTGGGAATTGAAGTCAAATGGCTGAGTCTGAGGAACTAACTCTGATTTAGGCCTTTCCGTTGAGAGTCCCTGATCATGGAAAGAGTTGAGTAGCCAGGATCACAATCCCCTCCCAAGTTGGCTGAGGGGCATTTCTACCTGACAAAGTGCAGGATCAGCCCCAGAGGAGGACAGGTTTCAGAGCAGCTTTTGGGGAAAGTGAAGGGTGAGATTCAGAGGAAATCTGGTCCAATGGAAAGCGTCCGTCAATGATGGTCTCAGGGCCCTAACTGGGTTGCTGAAATGAAGCAATCTTGGGATAATCCCAGTGAAATTCTCTGAGAAGTGAGGGAGCCCTTCTGAGTCCTGGGTTCAAGGCGATTCTGCTCAGATGGCTGAACTCTGGGAGGGAGGCAGGTATTTCCAGTGATGGGAAGGGGACAGGAGGAAGATCTGGGGTCTCCGTGGCTTCATTGCTGCTCCTTTCCCTTTGCCTTCCCACTTTTGGGTTTCCCCTAAGGATCCCATGGCTCTACCTTCCCCTCCCCAAGGCCATGTGGCTATTTAGCCAGGATATGAGTTTCATATTATTTTGTTAATTTTATAATTAATGCAAATTAATGCAAATTTTACATGCAATTTGTACATGCAAATTTTTAATTAAGAACCCCCGCCGCTAGAATTGTATTTGCTAAAAACTGAAGAAATGATGACACCTACAGGGAGGAAGTGATTAAGAAGATCTTGGATTGTGCCGAAATGAGTAGATTAACATTTGAAATTAGGGACCAAGAAGAAAAGCAGTTTTATAAGATATGGAATATGTTCTATCAATGGTTAGACAAAAAGTTTGGTAATATATTTTGGGAATATAAAGATAGATAGAACTGTTAGAAACAATATAGAGATTATAATATGATAAAGGATTAATGATAATGATTATAGTTTTTCCTTTTGTAATATTGAGTATGAATAATGAGGGAAGGCACTGTGATTTTTGACCGACCGACATACTTGAAATTGATATGGATCTATGTGTTGTATGTTTGTTTGTTATGTTTGTGTTTTGGAAAAATAAAACCTCTTATAAAAAAAAAAGAACCCCCAATGGTGTCCCGCTTTACCAATGTTAAAATCTGGTCACCTTACATAAGAAAGATCTCCAGGTAAAGCTATAGCAATTGCCAAAAGCCCTTTTAAGGGCATAAATCATCCAGCAAGGGTCAACCAAGCCTGGAACTCAGGACAGCCGACAGAGTTGCCCCTCATGGGAGTCTGACAACCAATTAGAATACAAGGTCCATTCAAATCCCAGCAGAGGGCATAAAACCCAGGCACTCTCAGCACCTCAGCCCTTCTTGATCTTCTCCTTCACCTTGAAGCATGTGATCATCTTTCTCTGGAGCTCCAGACCATGGGGTCCTGTTCACCATTAAACTTTCCAAGCAGCCTCCATGTTTCCAGTGTCTTTTCCCCACTTTGAACTGAACCCAGAAGGATATTTCTTTCAACACTACTTAAACCAGGATTCCCAAACTTGGTAACTTTAAGACTTGTGGACTTCAACTCCCAGAATTCTCCAGGCAGCTGACTGGAGAATTCTGGGAGTTGAAGTCCACAAGTTGCCAAGTTTGAAGACCTCTGACTTAAACCTTAATACAACACCCAGATATTTAAGTAACACAGCACATAATTTTGTATGTTAAACGAACCATAAAGTGGAAGAGGGAAAATATTTGTGAGAAATATTTACTGTGTTTTTGCTTGTCAAACATAAAAGGCCATTGGACACTCCATAAAGGTTGTGACAGAAACAGAAGTAATGAAGCAGCAGCTAGGCAAACTGCTGAATAGTCTGAATTATGCTTTGGAAATTGGGTAACGTATGCTCTGAAATTGAGCAAATGAATGAGACCTAAAGGTGAGCTGTTCTCTACAAAATCCACTCTGAACTTACCACACTAAGCCTGGCATTAAAAAGCAGAGCAACTTACTAGTTTTGAAGAGGAGGATATGGAAGAAAGAAAGAAGATTGGCTCCAACAGTTTTAGGAGACTGCATAGTTTTGATTACCCAGTGCATTCCCAAGGCAGAATCAAGACTATATTAGCTCCAAATGTTCTTTTGCTAAACACTGAATCCAGGCATACTGGGTGGCTGGATGCTCCCAGGAGGCTGCAGGAAGGCCTCCTAGGCCCAAAATGGGGCCTAGCAAGCCTCTCTGGAGCCTCTTGGGAGCTAAAATGGGGTTAGGGGCCAAAAACGCTTCATTTTAAAACAGCAAGCAAGTCCATTGTTAAGTATGGAATTCCACCCGAATCTCGTCCTGGCATCCGTTTTTGCATTGGGGCTCAAAAAATATCACCCTATACTAAGGTGACCAGATTTTAACATTGGTAAAGTGGGACACCATTGACTGGGGGTGTTTCTTGATTAAAAATTTGCATGTAAAATTTGCATTAATTTGCATTAATTATAAAATTAACAAAAATAATATGAAACTCATATCCTGGCGAAATAGCCACAGGGCCTTGGGGAGGGATCCTTAGGGGAAACCCAAAAGTGGGAAGGCAAAGGGAAAGGAGCAGCAATGAAGCCACGGAGACCCCAGATCTTCCTCCTGTCCCCTTCCCATCACTGGAAATACCTGCCTCCCCTCCCAGAGTTCAGCCATCTGAGCAGAATCCGCCTTGAACCCAGGACTCAGAAGGGCTCCCCTCACTTCTCAGAGAATTTCACTGGGATTATCCCAAGATTGCTTCATTTCAGCAACCCAGTTAGGGCCCTGAGACCATCATTGACGGACGCTTTCCATTGGACCAGATTTCCTCTGAATCTCACCCTTCACTTTCCCCAAAAGCTGCTCTGAAACCTGTCCTCCTCTGGGGCTGATCCTGCACTTTGTCAGGTAGAAATGCCCCTCAGCCAACTTGGGAGGGATTGTGATCCTGGCTACTCAACTCTTTCCATGATCAGGGACTCTCAACGGAAAGGCCTAAATCAGAGTTAGTTCCTCAGACTCAGCCATTTGGACTTCAATTCCCAGAATTCAGCAACTTAGAACTAAGGAGAAATTTCCTGGCAGTTGGAACAATTAATCAGTGAAACAACTTGCCTCTAGAAGCTGTGAATGCTCCAACACTGGAAGTTTTAAAAGATGTTGGATAACCATTTGTCTGAAGTGTAGGGTTTCCTGCCTAAGCAGGGGTTGGACTAGAAGACCTCCAAGGTCCCTTCCGACTCTGTTATTCTATTCTATTCTATTCTATTCTATTCTATTCTATTCTATTCTATTCTATTCTATTCTATTCTATTATTCCCTCACCCTATAGAAACCCAGGAGCCTCTCCACCCTGCCCCCACTGGGGATGATTGGGAGTTCCTGCTGAAAACACCCATATTGGGGGCTAAGCTGGGGTCCTCTCCCCAAACTCATCCTCTGTGGGGAGGGTCCTGTCACCTTTAAGGCCCCTCTGGTGAACCAAAGATTAAGCCCCCTGAACTGTCTTCTGGGATGTCCACCCCTCGGCCCCTGTGGGAAAAATGTTTAATTCTGAAAATGCATATGGGGAAAGCACATTACACACAATTGCCTCGGATTTTGTTCTAGCACAGGCAAATTTTTGTTGAATAACTTTTGACAACTTGTGATGTACAGTCCATAGATCTGAAGGAATGATTGTGATTAATAGTATGAAAAGACATAACTCCTTCTGCTAATGCTAATTTCTTTTCTTCGTCTCCATAAGTTGTTTTCGAAAAAATTCCTGTATTTTGGAGGAAGATGCAGCAGTATTTAAATATCTTTTATGTTTCTGTGTTTCCAAGTGCTTTGAAATATCATTCTTCCCGCGTGCAAAATAGAAAATTCACCATTACATTTCTCACATTTTACCATGTAATCGCTTTTGGTTTTTTAATAAAAGGAAATTCACTTCTTAGATCATCGTTGAATTTGCATCCTCTTTTCTTACTCATTATGTTAAAAATCTAAAAAATAATTTAAAATTATATTATAAATTATTATATACATATTGCTTAAAACACAGTAAGTAGGTACATAATTACATGAACATATTTTATTGTTAGTTTGTAAATTAAATTGATTTGATTATTATAAAGTAACTATATTTTAAAAATTATTTTAATTTTAATCCTATATTTCTTTCTAAATAATAACAATACTAACTTTGACTCCTAGCGACTTGCACTGCAAGTGTTAGTGAGAGGGTGTTAAGAGGTTCTTTGGTTAAGCTGTTTACTGTTGGCTTGTTTGACTGAGGATTTTTTTAACTTTTATTTTCCCAGTTTGCTAACAATCGGTTTTTAATTTCTGGATGTTAATGAAATGGGTTTAAATACTGCAGGATAATTTTAAAGTTTGTGGGTAGCACTGAATTCTGGGAAAGGTGGCATATTACTAAACTGAATTTTGGGATATCTAAGAATGGATTTGTTCAGGTGTCCAATTTTCAAGACAAAAGTAAAAGTATATTGTGTGGTCTGCTTGCTTTTGGAGTATGGTAATATAGTTGTTTGCTCATTGGTTTCTTTAAAGAAGGAACATGACTCCAAACTATATGGCTACAGCAAGAAAAACTGGAGTAAAAATTAAAAGAATCCGCACAGACTATTATTCAAACTGTGTTGAATCACATAGAAAACTGGATGATTCAGAGACCCAAAATAAACTTGGCAAAATCTGTAATATTGGGATTCAGGAACTGCTTACTAATAATAAAACAACAACACAAACACAACGAAAACCCCTCTGAGGCATGTCTAAAGCAGAAATTTTAACAATAAACTCCCCAAAGTTCATTATTTCAAAGAACTCTGGGAATTACAGCCTCATGAAAAGAAAAAGTGCTTGTAAAACAATCATCTTCAATCTCTTCCCAAAATTACAACATCTGAAATGGCTTGTTAGAACAGTTTATTAAATAGAATTTATTCAGCCTCTAAGTCTCACCACAGATTTTGTACCTTGGAAGACTGCTGAAATATTCTTTGTGTTCATCCCACACATAATTATTGGGAAGGGTATGTCAGATAGATGAATTCAATCATAATGCCCAAATACCATTGGCATTCCTCAAAAGGGAAGCAAAATAATCTAGTTTAACATTTTGTTGTTAAAAAGTTCTTTTGGGCTGCAGGAGGAAGAGTTTAAAATGGCGTATTATTTGCTAAAGGCAAACAAGATGAACGCAAAGTTTTTTAAAAAATATTTTAAATGGGCTTCAACACTCCTAACTCAACCTTAATTTTGCTCAGCTGCTCAGCGAACCAAGCACCCCTTTTTCTAAGGCAATTTAATTCTTGCCACTTTTAATCCAGAAACTGAACATAATAGAAACCACATAGAGAGATTAATAGTGTCTTCTATCTACTCCAATACTTTGCTTCTTTAGCATGTCTGCACATGATAGTATCCGATAGACTCAAGGTAGATTGCCACTGGGCATGGAATCTCCCATTTGAGCTATCCATGCAAACTGGCAAATGGAGACACCTAACCTGTGGGCACCATTACATCTGGAAAGCAGGAAGCCATTGTGAGCTATAGATTTTATTATTATGAGACAGAATCGCCTCTTTTTAAGGGAGGAGGAGGTTTTAAGACATTAGACTGCATGAAGCCTACATGAAAAACTTGTAATCTATGGGGCTTTTAGCCACTGCCTTGTAAAGGTAGGAAGTAAGGACAACATAAACCGCAGGTCACTATTCTTAAAGGATCTACTTCAAGTTCGCACATGGGTTCTTATAGCAGAGGCAGGCTGTCTTTCTCAAATATCATTAGCTGACTTCGAATGTGCCCCTCCAATTGATCCAATCAAGTCAATTGTCTGGGTCCAAGGGTATCCCGAACCCTGAACTAACCACCCTATATATCCTAGCCATTAATGTGCCATTAATCTGCCACTCTTTTTTCCTCAAAGTTTTCCCGCCGTTCCTTTAAAGGGAAGCGTGCTATCACAACTATCCTCTTCCCCTGCCCCTTCCTATGCAAGCCCGGTTTTCCATCCTACTGTACGGTGGGGAAATAAGACAAGCTGGAGTCCTTCCACAGGCTCCTTTTTGCAGAGGCTCTCTGATACTCAGGTCTAGCGCCTGGAGAATGCAGGGACAGGCCGGCATGGAAATCTTTGCATCACGAGTCTGCGTGGAATAAGTTGTCCCCCTCCCCAGCCTGTAGGAAAGGAGAAAAGCAACTGTCACGGGAAGGAAAATCTAGAGGGGGAGGAAATGCGATTTCTAGAGGGAGAGAGAAAAGACGTCCGAATGAATTGCCAACGGGATTCCGGGGGGGGCAGATGGTGGGAAAAACCCCACGTAGTCGCTGGGAGCAGAAAGCGATTCAGTGACACGTCAATCAATTGAGCTCATGTAAATCACATTGCGGGCGATCAATATTTACTCGAACCAATCAGAAAACGCATGGATGCTATAATCCAAGCAGCTTTTACTGAAACGCAAGGAAATGCAAAGCGCAGCCCCACGCGCGTTTCATCCCCATTAAAGTTTTTACCCTGCTCCCTTCTGAATCGGTAAGCAGAGGAGCAGAGTTCACCGCCGTTGCCTTTTTGTTCTCCTTTCGTTATTTCCACAGTATTTAGCTTGGCTTTTTGCCTCAACCGAGATCTCAACCAAGGGCTCTGCAGCCGCTTCGTTCCTGCCCCTGCGAAGTCGCTCCCGCTCGTCCGCAACTCACGAGGGTTGCCACCCGCCCAACTTTCAAACCTTCCTTGTGGGGGAGATTCTGAGAGGCTGCGAACGGCAGCCGGTGCAGCCAATGGCCACTGGGTGAGGATGTTGCTCCTCCCGGTAGCTTCCTTGAGCCAATCTAAGGCGCAGAAGGTGGGATTTCCTCGCCGTGCAAGCGGCCTAGTTGTTAGGGTCCTGCATTCTCTCCAGAAATCGGGACTTCTTAAAACGCCAGGACGCGGACAAATTGTTAGAAATCGGGACTGTCCCGCCAAAAGTGGGACCTCTGGTCACATTGCACCTGCACCTCTTAACCATGGTTTGTTCCCGAGGTTGAGCCTGTTGGCTGAGGAGTCAGTGGATGATGGGAACTCGGAAGGAGATGAATTCCTGGGAGAGAAGCTGAATGAGAGGAGATGATACGCAGGCAGGCCTCGCCTTCCAACCGTTCATTTACTGACCGATCCAAGTTACAACCGACCTGAGAAATGGGACTTAGGACTGTTTTTCACAGTTAATGAACTTTGCAGCATCAAATGCAGTGATCAGAATTCAGGTGCTTGGCCACAGTTTCATGTTAACCCCTCTTTTAAAACCAAACATCTTCTTAGTTGTGACTTATTATATGCCATCAATTTGTTTTGACTCCTATCACCCACATGTAAATAAACCCTCCTTCACCACCTTGGTTGAAGAGATGCTCCCCAGGTTAGGCAGACTAAGCTTAATTTGACCTCACTTCCATCCACTTTCTGAAGTGGAAGCAGTTAGCAGGGTTTGCTAAGATTCATTGGAGGAGAAATTATCAAATTATGTAAAACTATGTTTGTCCCACCCAGGGGTGGGATTCAATTGGTGTAACAACCAGTTCAGTGAGCACGTGCTTCGAGCACATGCACAGCATTCGCAACTCACCTTCCGCTGCAAGCCCTGTGTGTAAAACAACTGACGTGTGGCAATCTGCTGTGCTGCGGGAAGCAGCTGAGCTGGAAAACCCCAAAATAAAGCACGGACTAGAGACAGGGCAGGTGGGTGGGCCCAACAGCTGATCATCAGAGAGAACCAGTTTGCCCGAACCAGGCTGAACTGGTAGAATCCCAACCCTGGTCCCACCATAATTACAGCAAGAGAAGAAACTGGTATGATTAAGTAATTCCTTTTTCTTTGGTAAGTCTGCTTCTATTGATCATCTCCAGTAAGAAAAATATTCTTAGAGCTTCTACAATTTATCCATCTGATTTTGACCATTTTGACTATCTGGCTGGATCTCTCAAGACCTATTTCAAAAGGAATCCCCAAATATTGCTCTCGGGTCTTCTGCCTGGAAAATATGTACCTTATCTTTAGCGAGCTTCCAAAATCTGTGTATGAAAGTGCAGTTCTCTTTGAGTGGTTTATATGAACAAGGGAGCCTGGATCAAAAGATTTAGGTAAAAGATTTCACATGAAACATATAGCAAGCATTCAAAGAGCTAGCACCAGCTTATAGCAATAGCACATAGACTTATATACCACTTTATAGTGCTTTACAGCTCTCTCTAAGTGGTTTCCCCCAACAATTTTCCCACCTCAGTAGGATGGAAGGCGGAGTCAACCTTGAGCCTGGTGGGATTTGAACTGCCAAATTGCAGGCAGCTGGCTGCAGCAGAAGTAGCTTGCAGGACTGCACTCTAACCACTGTGCCACAGAGGCTCCTGTATTATTCTTTGGTGGCCAATGGCTGAACTAATGATCTAGAATGAAACAGTCTAATTGTCTAATACTGACAGCCATCAAGCTGTCCCATTAACTCTGCTAATCTCCTGAATTTATAGGCAGCTGTTTGGTTGTGTTAACCTGTGGTTTAAGTTCACTATAGGTTTGGTTTATCTAATTTTCCTGGCACCGAACCCCCCCCTTTTTTTAAAGAGAAACTGCTTGACTCCATCACATAACAGAACATGGGTGTTTCTGTTATGATTTTGGCCATATTGGTGGAAAAACTGAACTATCAGATCCCTAAGGACACAGAGGGAGGAAGTAAGAGCAAGCCAGCTTTATTGGAAAAAGATTCTCGGTTTTGCTGAAAACTTTTCTTCCCCAGAATCTCAAGAATACTATAAGTGCAAAACGTAATCACCAAACTGGTAGCAACACTGGTTGAATCCCACCCCTGAGTCAGCCCATATTATAGTCATGTATAGCATATACCATATTGGATTATTTACTTTGCTCTTGAGGTGCTTAATTACTTATTTCTTCACTAATGTAAAGGGCCTAGTATTATAATTTATAGAACTCAATTCAATTTGCAAAAGTGAGAGTTCAGGTAAATAAGTTGTCATCTGACCGCTTGTCCAAAATGCCTTTGGACATTTTTCTTACATGAATTTATCTGCTACGTATTATCAATAACTTCTCTCTTTCTCCAAGAAGCTCACCATCCCACAGATGTGACATTTGTTACAATTTTATAAGACCCTTGTCAGAACCCTGAAAACTGGAAAACATTCAAGGGAATCTTAACAAGTTACTTCAAGTATTTTTTTAGTTTATGCCCAAAATTTTTACTGCAGTTTCTCAGCTGTTCATTTCAAACTGATGGTGTTTCTGAGCTGGCAAAGGGTGTGATGTTACTCTATTCCACATCTTTCTGTCATGATGTCTACCTTGTGATTTAATGGAAAAGGGGAAAGCCAGAGAAGCTGCAAAACCATAGGAGAGCTGTTTGGAAAAAGAAAGACAGGAGGTGTCTATCATCCCTCTGTCACCTTTTAAATTAAGTAGTGAATGAATGCCACACCCAGTCATGAGAAGTTCACCAACATTCTTTTCACATTTGACTTCACTTGGAACACAAATTTTCTTTGATCAGCTGGGACGAGGAGTATAGAAAACTAGTTCCACAAACCACTCATTTCCTCTACTTTTTATTCCCTTTAGAATTAATCTAGACAATATATTAAAGACCTACAGAACAGCTATTTGGCTTTCCCTTTTAATTGAAAATTATCACAAGAGATGAAAACTGAAAAGCACAGAAGAAAAAGTTTTAAAGTCTTATCCTTTGTGTGATCCTGGTCCAGATGGGGCTTCACTTTGCTGCCATTTATATTTCATGAACTTCAAGCGTTGGTTCTCCCTAAAACTGCTCCTTCCAGGAAGTGCAGCCTTGGGATGAGGTGCTACTATTTGCTAAACTATCTGCCCTATAAGATGCTCTCAAAGGCACAAGGAAAGCAGTTATAAGCGGTTCAAAAGATCTTCCAAATCAGGTAGGAACTTGCTGTCTTATGGTCTGCCTGCATTTTTCAGATCCTGTTTATAACACAGCCAAGCCCTCCCAGATTTCAGTACCCAAAGTAAATGGCAAACATTCCGAAGTTGATTATATTAAAAATCAATAAATGGAACTTTGGAAATAAAAGTTGAGCCTTCAATGTTTTTTTTAAAGTAGACTTTCAAAAACTCCAAAAGGGGTGAAAGTAAAACCGCTCTTGCCTTTTCCAGTAACATCTCTGTAACAGCATCATCTCCACCTCAACTGCCCCACTTGGGATCAGGGGGTCAGGTGTGAGTCCCAAATACACAATGGTTTCCAATCTCCCTGTAGTGCATGACTAGTTGAGCTTTGTATTCATTCATTACCCATTTGTCTATCCATTCACTGAATCTCCATATTATAACCAAAGTTCTCTGACATTGGCTGTAGTAATGGTGGGGGTAGGGAAATCAGTGTATATGTTGCTCCTCATGATTCTTCATCAATACAGGTGGGGAGAGAGTTTTCACAATACAGAGTGCAACACTCAGTCCCTAGTAGCAGTAACATAGATGATCAGCCACAAAGTGTTCAAGCAGATGTGAGCCTGAGAAATCTCCTCCAGGAGAAGAATGGTGTTATATTTCTCAACCTGTGCTGAAGAGTTTATTGACAGAAATGTTCCAAAGCACCATAAAAGCATGTTGTGTTCATTAGGGCAAGAGAGGGAGCCCTTCCAGTTGAAGTTATCAGAATGGCTGTCTTAGACTAAAGTCCCATTTGGGGTCAACAGATGTTCACGTGAGAATTAGTTTGATAGGTTAATTACTTTAGTGTCAACAGTGAAACAGCAGATATGAAACAACAGAGCCACCTGAAAAGAATAAGCTGGCTGAGACAGGTTGATGATAGATAATGACAGACAAAGCCATGAAGCCTAGGAGCAAAACTAATTGAAGTTTTTATCCAGGTGAACAATACCATGGAAGCACATTCTGATGTAATATTATTTATATAAGGAAAACATTGCAGTAAACCATTCAACTAATTCAGTGGGGCTTATCTGCACTTTTGTTGTTGTTTTGTTGCCAGAATAGGACAGCAACCATTTTGGGGAAAAGCAAAAAAGATGAAGTTACATTGTATTCTCCCTCCTTTCAAACCAAATATAACCTCAAGGTACTGTTTTTGTTGCAGATTTAAAGTACCCTCTCCCCTTTTTGTAGCCTTGAGTGGTATGTACTGTTTGTTTTGGCTGGTACAATTTACTTCTTTGTGAGGTAACCACATCAGCTCATTGGCTGAGGAAAGATTGTCCCTTCAATTCAGACAATGGTTACCATGATTTCTACCTTTATTACTCAGCTCTGAAAATCTGTTTTCTTCTAGCAGGTCCTTGGGCAGGATGACTTGTGACCCTCCATCAGATATGTTCTACTTTATTTTAATTTTATTTGCATTTCCTCAATGTGTTTTTCATTCTTATGATTCGCCATTATTAGTTTGGTTTTATTATCTGTTTTTTTAAAATGTTACCTCAAGTTCATTTGCAATCAGGTGGCTTATAAACATATTTATAAGTATATTCATATTTATTTGTATGTCTGTGAGTATACCTAGATACATACACACATACACACACACACCCTCTGAATCAGTTTTGACATCTGGTAACTGCCTGGGTTGGTCCTTGCAACAAGATTTCAGAACTGGTTTTTAATTTATTTATTTGCTTGTTTGTTTGTTTGTTTAGTCAAATGCTTACAATATAATAGAAATATGAATAAACATAAGTTTAAAATACATGAAATAAGAACTAATAATTGGGGACAATAGGACAGGGATGGTAGCTGGATTGTGTGCTTATGCACTCCCCTTACAGACCTCTGAGGAATGGGGTGAGGTCAATAGAGGTTAGTTTGAGGGTAAAAGAGTGCGGGTTTGAGCATTTGACAACAGAATCAGGTAGTGAGTTCCAGACATTGACCACTCAATGTTTGTCCTTGCTTCCTTCTTAGAGCTGAGAGAGAAGGACTGGCCCAGATAGCTCACACCCACCGAGTCCTTTTTGGAGAGGGGGGCATACAAGTCAAATAAATAAATAAATAAATAAATAAATAAATAAATAAATAAATAAATAAATAAATAATTCTCTGGACATGAATCATGTGGACACATTGCAAATTAAGCAGGAAAATGGCTTACTAGAAAGCAAACCAACAAACTTTATCATTATTGAAAGAATACAAGGATGCCTCTGAGGCCCAAATCAGTGAAGAGGAATTCAATAAAATTTGAAATGTGAGGGTAGGAGCTGCAGCTCAGTGCTTTGCTTGAAAAAGTGCTTAAACCTGCCTGGAAAAACAAAACAAAGTATACAGGGCTGATACAAAATAAGACACTGTCTTATATTTTTTGGCTCCCAAAACACACTAGGTCTTATTTTCGGGTAGGTCTTATATTAGGGTTTAGAAAATAGTGCTAGGTCTTACTAATCTTATAAACGGGGATGACAGATAACCATAACCTTCACAGTTTTGGTCCTCATTACACCCATCATGGCAACCCCTTGTTAAAAAAACATCAAGCATGCTACATAAGTGTTCAAATTATGCTCTCAAAATTCAATAAATTTTATGCTTATTTGTAATTTATCCATCATCCAATAAGTAAGCAGTCAGCATTCCTTGTGCAATTTGTACCATTAGTCAGGAGATGGTTTCTCCTTCATGTAGTTTTTTTTCTCTCCTTTATGTTAATATTTTTATTAATCAGACCTATGACTGATTAATGTTTGAGGATCTTTTAAACTCTGTCTATATATTTAAATTATATAAAGAGTCGAGCCCAGTCTGTTTTCAAACCAATATTTATTATAACAAGCAGCTCAAAACAAATAAACACACAGAAAGAATATTCCTTTCTTCTTTCTTAGTTTCTTCCCCTCAGGTCTCTTTTAGTTCTACAACTACCTATGTAGTTGGAGTTTCTCTGTCCCTTTAGTCCTCAGATATAAAGTCAAATAGTCTTTAGCTTAGGAACACTTTCCTTTCCTTCCAGCTTGGTAATCAGAAAGTCTGAGGTAGATATTGAGAGAACTGATCGCCTATGCTGGACAGTCTCTTTTAAGGACAAAGGAGAACAACTCTCTAAGAAACCTTTAGACCTCTGGGAGAAATGTAGACCTCGCTCTCTCCTGAGGTAAATGCCAGTTGGGCAGCCCCTTAGAGGGTGAAGGGCGTGGCTTGTGACACCAGTGCAGGGCATGTGGTGTCACGCTGCCATTGGTGGATTTGATCTTCCTCCAAATCCAGACGAGGATCGCCAGAAGAGACCTCGGAGGTCATCCAGCCCACCCCTCTTCTCAAGCAGGAGACCCTTACAGAATCACAGCCGGAAGGGACCTCGGAGGTCATCTAGCCCAACCCCCTTTTCGAGCAGGAGACCCTTACAGAATCATAGCCAGAAGGGACCTCAGAGGTCATCCAGCCCAACCCCCTTCTCCAGCAGGGGACACTTACAGAATCATCGCCAGAAGGGACCTTGGAGGTCATCTAGCCCAACCCCCTTTTCGAGCAGGAGACCCTTAAGAGAATCATAGCCGGAAGGGACCTCGGAGGTCCTCTAGTCCAACCACCTTTTTGAGCAGGAGACCCTTACAGAATCACAGCCGGAAGGGACCTCGGAGGTCATCCAGCCCAACCCCCTTCTCCAGCAGGGGACACTTACAGAATCATCGCCAGAAGGGACCTCGGAGGTCATCCAGCCCACCCCTCTTCTCAAGCAGGAGATCCTTAGAGAATCATAGCCGGAAGGGACCTCGGAGGTCATCTAGCCCAACCCCCTTCTCAAGCAGGAGACCCTTAGAGCTGGGAGGCCAGACTGGAGGGAATGGGCAGTGGGACTACAGGTAGTCCTCGACTTACAACAGTTCATTTAGTGACCAAAGTTGCAATGTCATTGAAAAAGTGACAGTATGAACATTTTTCACACTTATGACCATTTTACCATCCTCATCGTCATGTGACCGAGATTTGGATGCTGGGCAACTGGTTCATATTTATGACGGCCGCAGTCTCCCCTATCACGTGAGCCCCTTTTGCAGCGTTCTCTGACAAGCAAAGTCCATGGAGAAGCCAGATTCACTTAACAACCAAGTTATTCATTTAACAACTGCAATGAATCATTTAACAACTGAGGGAAGAACATTTGTAAAATGGAGCAAAAAACTCAGTCAACAAATGTCTCACATAGCAACAAACAATATGGGCTCAATTATGGTCATAAGTCGAGGACTATCTGTATTTATGTCTCTGGGCTTTGGAGGTCCTGCCCTTTTGTATGCAGACCCAGGTTCTGCCCAAATAAATCCCATGAACGATCGTGAAAATGATCTTTAAAATCTTTGGTGCCCTGGAAGAATTTCTGATCTGAAGAGCTTTCAGAATGGAGACCAAAAGGGCCTTGGGGATTTTCCTGGTTAATTGATTTCCCAGCAGCATTTTATTCATTTTCTTTTCTTTTGATTCTTTTAACCAATTTAGAACTAAACAGTGACTTAATGTGATTTTTTCCCCTCGTTTTAGTAAATTTTATGTCTTGTGAATTGAGCCAGTCCTCCAGGGAAGGGCTGGAAAAACTCTGATGATCCTCAGTCAGGAGTTTGCATGATGGAAGCTGAAATAATTTTCTGTGTTTAATCTTTGGTTCACCAGAGGGCCTTAAAGGTGACAGGACCCTCCCCACAGAGGATGAGTTTGGGGAGAGGACCCCAGCTTAGCCCCCCCACAATATGGGTGTTTTCAGCAGGAACTCCCAATCATCCCCAGTGGGGCAGGGTGGAGAGGCTCCCTGGGTTTCTATAGGGTGAGGGGAATTAGAATAGAATAGAATAGAATAGAATAGAATAGAATAGAATAGAATAGAATAGAATAGAATAGAATAGAATAACAGAGTTGGAAGGGACCTTGGAGGTCTTCTAGTCCAACCCCCTGCTTAGGCAGGAAACCCTACACTTCAGACAAATGGTTATCCAACATCTTTTTAAAAACTTCCAGTGTTGGAGCATTCACAGCTTCTAGAGGCAAGTTGTTTCACTGATTAATTGTTCCAACTGCCAGGAAATTTCTCCTTAGTTCTAAGTTGCTGAATTCTGGGAATTGAAGTGCAAATGGCTGAGTCTGAGGAACTAACTCTGATTTAGGCCTTTCCGTTGAGAGTCCCTGATCATGGAAAGAGTTGAGTAGCCAGGATCACAATCCCCTCCCAAGTTGGCTGAGGGCATTTCTACCTGACAAAGTGCAGGATCAGCCCCAGAGGAGGACAGGTTTCAGAGCAGCTTTGGGGAAAGTGAAGGGTGAGATTCAGAGGAAATCTGGTCCAATGGAAAGCATCCTCAATGATGGTCTCAGGGCCTTAACTGGGTTGCTGAAATGAAGCAATCTTGGGATAATCCCGTGAAAATTCCCCCCCTCCCTGAGGAGTGAGGGGGAGCCCTTCTGAATTCCTGGTTTTTAAGGCGGATTCTGTCAGACGGCTGAACTCTGGAGGGAGGCAGGTTTTCCCTTTATGGGAAGGGGACAGGGGAAGATCTTCCCTCTCCACCACTTTATGGTTCGGTAACATAACAAAATTATGTGCTGTGGTTACTTAAATATCTGGGTGTTGTATTAGTATTAAAGGTTTAAGTCAGAGGTCTTCAAACTTGGGCAACTTTATATTTATTTATATTATTTATTAATTGGACTTGTATGCCACCACCTCTCCGCGAGGACTCGGGGCGCTCACCATTAAAACATAATAATACAAACAATAAATATTTAGAAAAGAATTAAATCAACAAGCCCAATCTTAAAACCCAATTAAAATAATTAAAAAAAACCCCCAGAGGTCAGTCCAGCCCGGCCTGCTCAAACAACCAGGTCTTCAGATCGCGCAGAAGGAGCGAAGATCAGGAGCCAAACGGAGCTCCAAAGGGAGCTGGTTCCACAAGGCGGGGGCCGCAACAGAGTAGGCCCTTCCCCGGGGCACCGCCAGCCAACATTGACTAGCCGATGGTACCCCGAGGAGTCCCTGTCTGTGCGCACGCACAGGGCGACCGGTGTTCGATATTGGCAGGAGACGCTCTCGCAAGTACCCTGGACCCATATCGTAAAGGACTTTGAATGTTAACACCAACACCTTGAATCTCACCCGAGGGCAACCGCAACCAATGCAGCCCGCGCAGGGAGGGGTGTAACATGGGAGTATCGGAAACTCCCATCACAGCCCTCGCAGCCGCATTTTGCACCAGCTGAAGCCTCCGGATGATATGCAAGGGCAGTCCTAAATAGAGACCGTTACAGTAGTCCAGTCGGGAAGTCACAAGTGCATGAGTGATCGTGCGAAGGGCATCTCGGTCCAGATACGGGCGCAACTGGCGAACCAGTCGGACCCGGCAAAAGCCCCCTGACCACAGCCCCCACCTGCTCCTCCAAACTGAGCCGTGAGTCCAGGAGGACTCCCAGGTTCCGGGCCCTGTCCACAGGGGGCAACACCTCTCCCCCTATGACCAAAGATGGAATCAACTGACTGGGCCGAGATGCCTGTACGCACAACCACTCAGTCTTAGCCGGTTGAGCCGCAGTCCCTTCCTGCCCATCCAGATCCGTACCGCATCCAAACATCGGTCATCACGGGTGGGCATCACTGATTTGGTTTGGGGTGGAGATATACAACTGGGTATCATCAGCGTACTGATGATACCTCACCCCAAAACCACGGATGATCTCACCCAGCGGCTTCATATAGATGTTGAACAGGAGGGGAGAGAGGACTGACCCTCAGGGACCCCACATGTGAGTGCCCTCGGGCCGACCTTTGCCCCCTACCAACAGCGATTGCAAACGCCCCGAGAGGTAGGAGGAGAACCACTGCAAAACAGTGCCCCCCACTCCCAACCCCCGAGGCGCTGCATAATATACCATGGTCAATAGTATCGAAAGCCGCTGAGAGAACTAACAGGACTAGGACAGAGGAAAATCCCCTGTCCCGAGCCCTCCAGAGATCATCCATCAGCGTGACCAATGCCGTCTCCGTGCTGAACCCGGGTCGGAAGCCCGACTGATATGAATCTAGATAGTCCACTTCCTCCAGGAAAAGCGGAAACTGCTGAGCCACCACACTCTCAACAACCTTTGCCAAAAGGTGAAGGTTGGAGACTGGACAAAGTTGTTATAACGGCTGGGTCCAGAGCAGGCTTCTTCAGGAGGGGTCTCACCACTGCCTCTTTCAAGGCGGCGGAAAGGACCCCTCCCTCAGCGAGGTGTTAACAACTGCCCGGAGCCGCACGTGGTCTCCCTGGAGGCATATACATCCAGGAAGGACACGGTCCAATAAACAGGTGGTGGAACTCATGCGTCACATAATCCTGTCCACTTCATCCTCAGAAACAGGATCAAACTCAGCCCAGATGACATCAGCCAGACTCTCTGTAACTCCCTCCTCAGACCACTGCAAATTAGAGTTCAACCCCTCCCGGATCCGAGCGATCTTATCTGACAGATATTGTCCAAATTCCTCAGTCCTTCCCTGCAAAGGGTCCACCTCCGCTCCTGATGTAAGAGGGAGCGCGGAGCCTGAACAGGGCGCTCGGCGATTATCTGCGGATGCTACGAGGGCGAGAAGTAAACCCTCCTCGCCGCCCTCAAAGCTCCCAGGTAAGTCCTAATGTAGGCTCTCAACTGGGTTCAGTCGGATTTGGAACGGGTCGACCTCCACCTGTTCTCTAAACCCCTCCTACGTCGCTTCATCTCCAAGCTCCTCTGTAAACCAGGGAGCCACCCGGGATCTGCGGCGAGTGAGGGGACGAGGGGACAACCCGGTCGAGGGCCTCCGAGGCAGCTTGTTGCCATGCAGCTGCCAGCACCTCGCCTAGCTGTGGATAAGGGAGGCGGGCAGAGACCCCAGCTCTGCCTGGAACCTCTCAGGGTCCATCAGGCGTCTGGGGCAGAACCATCTCAGCGTTCCTCATCCCAGCAGCGTGGGGCGCCTGTTGGAAGACCAGCCGCAGGAGATAGTGATCTGACCATGCAACGGGTTGGGCATTTACACTGCCCACCCCCAGATCACTACGCCACTGCTCTGAGACAAAAACAAGGTCGAGCATGTTGCCCCCCCTCATGCGTGGGGCCCTGTATTATCTGGGCCAGGCCCATAGCTGCCATGGAAGCCATGAACTCCTGGGCCAAGCCCAAATGCCCTCCCAGGTATGGCAAGTTGAAGTCACCCAAGACCAAAAGGCCTGGGAGCTCCACCGCCACCCTGGGTTTCTCGAGTGCATCGAGAAACCCAGGCAGGGCCGCTGCTACACAGCTGGGGAAAGGTATGCAAGCAGCAGGCCCAACCAGGCACCGGGTCCCAACTGCAGGAGGAGGCTCTCACACCCACCTGTCTGGGAAACAGAGACCTCCCTTGGAATCAAGGTCTCCTGAATAACAACAGCCACCCCACCACCCCTTCCCTGGGCTCTGGGCTGGTGCAAAACCCGAAAACCTGGGGGGCATAAATCAACCAGAGGAACTCCACCCTCTGGCCCCAGCCAGGTTTCGGTGATACAGGCCAGGTCCGCAGCCTCCTCCTCAATCACTTCCTGGAGGAGGGACGCCTTATTAGCCATGGACCTGGCATTAAAATACACCAGCCACAGCCCAGGGGCTCCGGGTCCCATATCCCCGGGTGAGTGGGCGGAGGCATGGGGGTCGGAGCGCCACAGCTCGCAAACAGTGGCAGCACGCTCCCAAATCACGATATGGCCCCTGACTCTTCGTCTACCGCCAAATCCTGACTGGAAAATTCCAGCTGACTGGAGAATTCTGGGAGTTGAAGTCCACAAATCTTAAAGTTGCCAAGTTTGGGGACCCCTGGTTTAAGTAGAAAGAGGTTCCAGCTGAAAAGATACCATGAATACCATAGAGATTATGCTGTCCAGCCAGTTTAGAGTTAATGGGATTTGGGATAGGTAGTTAGGAATTGAGAGCTGTCCCCTTAAGGGAATGCATCATGGTAAATGTAGTTAAGGTATCCTGGGAAATGTAGTCCATGTCATGTGGTCACATCTGTAACTCTGATTCGTCACTGAATTGACCCTTGGTGGGTTGAGGGAGGTTTCTCCTCTTCTTGCCTGAACACACAGCCTCGTGTAGCAGCTATATTCGCTACCTCTGTAATTATGGGTTGAAATATAGGTATGAGAGTTTAATGTCTTTCTACCCACGATTTGGATATGCAAAGGATTGGACATTAAGAAGAACCTCGTCATAACTGTGAGTTGACAGGATGCCTGATGAACCAATAAAAGAACTTTGTATAGATGCTTTGTGGAGTTGTTCTCTGTTTGCTTTATACCCATCCAGGGCGTAGAGCAGAACATCCCCCAAGATCCCACTTTCTCCGTTTCTCCCTCCCCACAGAACCGTCTCTCCTGCTTCAGGTGAAGCCTAAAGGACTCTGCCCAGAGACTGATGATGCTCTAGCAGGGAGAATTCTCATTGGTGCTGCCCGTCATTCTGACCCCTCCCACCTCCAAAGTCCGAGATCAATGCTTCCTCCCCCAAGGCAGAACCGCGGATTCATCCACTGGGACTTGGGGGTCACAGACTGACACCCTCCAATCCAAAGGGAAGCTAAACCAGGAAAAGGTGGAGAGGATCTGCAGGGATCCCTAATAGCCCTCCCCCCAGCATCCCCTCTTCCCGGGGGAATCCTCTGCTCGCTCTCTTGGAAAGGCGCAGCTTCACTTTATGGGAGAAAAACCCAGTATCCTTCCTTGAAACCCACGTCTCTCTTGCTCAGAACGTCTGGACGAAGCGGCTCCTTCCGATTCTCCGCCCTCAACCCAAATGGGAAGGAACCACCCCTCTTCTGTGGGCCAGGAAGACATTTTGCCAGCATAAAGTGCAGGTGGAGAGAGGGATTGTGGTGAGTTTTTCCTCCCAGGAATTTGCCTATTTTGGCTGTGGAACGAGAAGCGCCCCTAAAACAAAAGGCTCCTTTTTATTATTATTTTTATTATTAAGATTATCATGGCATAAAATAGACAATAAAGGTAGTAAAGAAATGAGAGAGGGAAGAAAGGGGAAGGGGGAATAAAGGGGGGGGAAGGAAAGGAAGATAGAAGGAGGAAAGGAAGGGAAAGAAGTGGGGGGAATGGTGTGGCTCTCAAAGTCCAAC
>SOZL01000129.1:0-45251 GCA_009733165.1 Naja naja
CCTCTCTCTCTCTGTGTCTCTCTGTTTCCTTCTCTCCCTCTGTCTCTGTTTCCCTCCCTCCCTCTTTCTCTTTCCCCCTCTTTCCCTCCCCCTCTGTCTCTGCTTCTCTGTCTCTTTCCGTCCACCCTCTTTTCCTCTTTCTTTCTCTATCTCTCTGCCTCTGTTTCTCTCTTTCCCTCCCTCTCTCTTTCCCTCCCTCTCTTTCCCTCCCTCCCTCCCTCTTTCCCTCCCTCTCTGTCTGTTTCTCTCCCTCTCCTCTCTTTCCCTCTTTCTTTCTCTTTCTCTCTCCCTCTCCCTCCCTCCCTCTCTTTCCCTCCTTCTCTTGCTCCCTCCCTTTCTCTGTCTCTTTCCCCCTCTTTCCCTCCCACTCTGTTTCTCTCTGTTTCCCTCCCTCTCTCTGTCTCTCTGTTTCCCTCCCTCTAATCGTAATGGACTCCAGGAGGAGGGGACCCCATCTCTTCCATTGTGAAGCGTGCTAAATTTCACTGTGCTGTGCAAGGCGCTGTGAGAGCAGCAGGTAGGCCATGGAGGCAGCAACAGCAAATGTACCGCGATGAAGGCGGAATGCTGTTTCATGCAAAAGCAAGTGCAGGGGCGCTGGCTGGAGAATTCTGGGAGTTGAAGTCTACAAGTCTTAAAGTTGCCAAGTTTGGGGACCCCTGGTCTACTCTAGACTACAGAGAATAGATAGAACAAGACTCTTAAAATGCTATATTGTAAGCCTATGTTTCTTAATCTTGTCAATTTTAAGATGTGTGGACTTCAACTCACAATGCTGTCTGGGGGATTCTCGGAGTTGAAGTCCATGTATGTTAAAGCTGCCAAGGTTGAGAAACAGTGCTGTAAACATGCTATTGCTCAGCAGGGAAATTTAAGTGGTGGCAGCATAGAGATAAAGTGTTTCTGTATACAACAGATTAGTAAACTTTCAGATTCTGGTGCCACAAGTTTTGGCAATGATGTATAACAGAGGTAGATTTTTTTAAAAAAGCAACCTACAGAAGTAGGCTTATCAGGTACATCTGTGATCACTCATTTCTGCAGTTTATTTTGCTATTTATTTATTTATTTATTTATTTATTTTAAATTACATTTATATGCCGCCCTTCTCCGAAGACTCAGGGCGGCTTACAATTTTTGGGATACAACCCAGTGTGCTCAGCAATATTGATATTGATATTAATAGTAATATTGATATTACTGCAGCATTTTCCAGTCTGTTGCAGTTCAGATGTGTTTCCATCATCTCCAGCCGGCAAGCTAGATATTACAGGAATTAAATCCAACAGTAGCTTCATTCTTATAATATTGTCTCAGGGCAGGAATGAGGGACCGGCTGTAGACTACAATTCCCACAATCCAGTTGGCTGAAACAAATGGGAGCTGGATTCCAAATATTCTCCCTTGTAAGGCTGCGACAGGTCAGGAATGGGAGTTGCTCTTGTCCTAGCTGCTTGGACTGAGTCTGTCTAAAAGGCTTATTAGCCTAGCTCTGCCCACTCTGGGTGGCTCCTCCCAGCTTTTGACTCAGTCCTCAGCCAGGACAGACACAAGTTACTGCCTCTCCTGCCTTTGTGTTTTTCCAAAGGCAGCCTTACTTCATGAGAAAAAGAAAAAAAAAGCCTCAAATTTTTGAAAACACATGGCTCCGACTCTCAGCTGTTCTTCGGAGCCATGCAACAGCTGAGGCTGCTCCGGCAGTCTGGAGCAGCCTGCAGAGGGCTGTGGGGCCGTTTTCGGGCCTCTGCGCTGAAGAGGAGGCCGCAAATTCTGGGCGGCCATTTTTTGGGGCAGGCGGCTTAGGCCCGCTCTGTCCTGAGATGCGGGGCCGTTTTGGAGCCTCCATGGTGAAGAAGGAAGCCACGGTTTCAGCAGCCAGCTTAGGAGCTGCCCCTGCCCTCCAGGGAGCAGCGAAAGGCCGAGGATCCCCTTCCAGGGCTCCTCGGTGAAGCAGGCAGCCTTGTGGCTGAAGGTGGCCATTTTGAAGATCTTGTGGCCGAGGGTGACCATTTTGAAGACTTCCTGAGCTGGAGGTAGCCATTTTGAAGAGGCTCAGCCAGCTTCTCCATAGCCACTCCTGTGCCTTGGCCAGCACTAGGCCATTGGCCTCTTGTCGTTGCTAGGCCAGAAGACAATGAAGGGTAGGCGCTGTTTAAAATCATTCCAGTGGGGGACTGGTCCCTATCCCGAAGTAGACCAGGGACTTCAGGCTTCATGCCAGGCCTGGTCTATATTTAATAGTCCTATTAGGCCCCATGGGGTGTGAGTCCCAGTAGGAAGTGTTAAAACATCCTACTGAAGATTGCATAGGGCTGAAGAAGAGTGGTTGTTGGAGGTAGGGGATTAGAAAGAAATATCCCCTGAATTTGTTGAAGAAATCCTTTCGTGTGTTCTCCTCCTTACACAGGACTACAAGTCCAGAGAAGGCCTTTCTGATTTCAAGATGGCGGACGCCCCTAGGGATAGCAGAGCCTCCAGAGCGGCTAGATCACACAGGGCAACTCTAGCTGCTTCAAGTAAGGGAAAGCAGCCAGCAAAAAAGGCCTCTAAAATGGGGGAGAGGGATACTTCCAGGCACCATCAGGCTTTAGAGAAGCATATTGCCAAGGTACAACAGGCCTCTACAATCAGATCTCCAGAAAGAGTATCTTCTCCTGCATTGCATCACAGTGAGGTAGACCTTCAGGATCAAGAGCCTGGACCTTCCTCCAGGACCATTGTCCAGACTTGGTCCCCTGATGCAGCTGGAGGGGAGGCTTCTCTTCATTCCTCAGCTGAGGGAAGTCATTATGGTGATCCTCAAGGAGGATTCAGGGCTGTACCTTGGCAGGAGTGTGAGTGCAGTAGGCCTGCGGTGGAGGCCTCTTTTACTCCTACTGCAGCTGGCCTTAGAGCTGCTGAGCCTTCTGAGTCAGATGTCCCGGTCAATCTGCAGCTCTTGATTGATAGGGCTATCAGGAAAGGTATCTCTGAAGGTATTCAGAGGTTTGCCTGTCATTCTTCAGTGGCTTCTGAAGTTTCGGAAAGACGGTCCCGGGATCGAGAGGCTCTACTTTCAGAAAGGGGTTCCTTGGTTCAAAAATGTGTTCTCTTTCTGCTTTGGCCTACGCTCCTGTGGTTGCTATGGGCATTCCTTGTTTGGGGAACCAGACAAGAGGGAGTCTGACATGTTGGAAGATGAGGGAGTTACCCCTGACATTCCCGTGTTTACGGGCTGTTTTAAGCATGTTTTATTCACTCTTTTGTTGTTCAAAGCGAGAAATACTGCCAATCTGAAGGATGCAGATGATGAGGAAGCAGCTGCTCAGCCTCCCATGGAATCGGATGTCCTCTTCGACGAACCTGCGGTGAGGAAGGAGGTGGTGCCATCTCCCAGGGTCTTTCTGAAAGTTGTTCAGAAACAGCTGGAGTCACCTGCCCTTGCCTTCGGACCGCAGGTTTTTCAGTGTCGGTTCTGAGCTCACCAAGACCCTTCAGGTGCCCTTGGTTGATGTTCCTGTTGCAGCATTAGCCTCCAACTCATCAGCTCCTTCCGAACCGGAAGATGTCCTCAAGGCGGAGGAAAAGCAGATCGAACAGTCTCTTTAGAGGTTGCACCAGGTCAAGGCATCTACAGCAGCTTCATTCTTCACCAGGACGTCTCTTAAATGGTTGAAGCAGCTCCAAGAGAGAATTCCTGAGGCAGATATCCGGGCGCATCAGGACCTCAATAAGATCGTGGCTGCGACTGAATTCACAGCAGATTCCACTCTTCATGGGGCCAGGTTTGCCACCAAAGCTATCACTTCATTTGTTGCAGTCAGACAGATGTGCTGGTTGCATAATTGGCAGGCTGATGGAAGAAGGAAGTGGAAGCTGGCTTCAACTCCTCTTCAGGGAGACAAACTATTTGAGGAAGCTTTGGAACCGTTCCTGGTTGAAACCAAAGACAAGAGGAAAGTGCTTCCATCCCTTTTCAAGAGAGCAGAAAAGTGGCCTGCTCCATATTTCAAGCACCCATCGTTCAGGGGTGAATCGGGATCCAGCTTCCATCGTTCAGCCAAGGCCCCTTACCAATGTCCTGAGCCTCCTCCAGATCTTTCAGGCAAGGGCAGAACAGCAGTTCTCAGCCAAATGGCCCTTTCGAGGAGGAGGAAGTCGCCCGTACCATCGCCAACACTAACATTGCTCAGTCTTTCCCTATTGGCGGACTATTGGCTTGGTTTGCTGACAAATGGGGAGAGATAACTTCAGACACCTGGGTGTTAAGTACAGTAAGATCAAGTCTTTCACTGGAGTTCTACTCCACTCCTACAAAGTTTTTCATCTCCTGCCCTATTTCTAGGGATTCAGTGAGAAGGGGGCTTATGGAGTCAGCTATCCAGCACTTGCTGGAGCTCAGAGCCATCCAAATGGTCCCAGTGAACCAACGGGACGGGTTTTTACTCCAGAAACTTCGTAATCCCCAAGGCCTCGGGGGGTGGGGGGTGGGGTGGAGGACAATTCTTGATTTAAAAAGGCTCAATAAGTTCATAGTTTATAGGCGTTTTAAAATGCATTACCTCCAGACCATTCTGGAGAGTGTTAGGCAGGGGAACTTCCTCACATCCATTGACTTGACGGAAGCTTACTTACATATTTCTATCTGTCCTTCCCATAGGAGGTTCTTAATGTTTTGTTATCAGGGTCAGCACTTTCAATATAGGGCTCTCCACTTTGGGTTATCTTCTGGTCCTAGAATTTTCACCAAAGTTTTGGCTCCTCTGGCAGTGCATCTTCGTTCTTTCCCAGTGCATCTGCAATGTTATTTAGACAATATTTTGATACTGTCTTCTTCTTTTCAGAGGGCTCAGCGGGACCTGCAGACCACCACCTCAGTTCTGTAGGATCTTGGTTTCTCTATTAATATTAAAAAGAGCCATTTTACCCCTTCAACTCACCTGCTTCATTTGAGGGCCATCATTGACATGGGTTTCTCAGGTTTTCCTTTCTTGCTGGTGAAAGGTATACCGAGAAAGAGCTTTACTCCTTTAGCTCATCTCTCCCAACTTCTGGATAAGATGATTTCTTGTATTGGTATTGTTCCCTGGGCCAGGCTTCATGCCAGGGCCCTTCAGTGGTTTATATTGCCTCATCAGAAGGCCGGTAAGAGTCACTCTTTAATGAAGGTGAAGGTGCCCAAGCAAGTGTTGCGTTCCTTTCAGTGGTGGTTCTCCAGAGCCATTTCCGAGGGCCAGTCATTCAAGGTGGAGGACAGACTCATCCTCACGACTGATGCCTCCTTACCAGGTTGGGGAGCTCACATGGCTTCTCACATGGCCCAAGGTCAGCTGAGGAACAACTACACAACATAAACTGGTTGGCGTTTAGAGCTGTCCGTTTAGCTCTTAGAAAATTTAGTCAACATGTCTCTGGCTCTCATGTCCTTGTTATGACTGACAATGTAGCCATTAAAGCCCATATTAACAGATAATTAGCACCAGGTCCAAATCCCTTACGTCAGAAGCGGAAGCTTTGGGCAGATGGGCAGAGCGTCACCTTCTGTCCATCCGGGGTGAGCATATTTCTGGCTCGGATAATGTGCAGGCTAACTGGCTCAGTAGAGCCACTATTGACCACACGGAATGGAGTCTGCACCCTTACTCAGATTTGGGCTTCTGGTAGATTTGTTTGCTACTCCTCTCAATGCTCAATTTACCTAGATTCTTTACTAGATTTGCCACTCCGGGGGCTGAAGGGACTAACGCCTTATGCAGTAAGTGGCCGCCAGGTTTGTTATATGCCTTTCCTCCATTGCCTTTGCTGGTGGCAGTGGTACAAAAAGTTTTGACAGAAAGAGCTGAACTGATTTTAGTGGCCCCTTATTGGCCTTGGCACCCTTGGTTTGCGGATTTAATAGGTCTCTCAGTAGTTCAGCCTTGGCGGATTCCTGAAGAAGATATCTCTCTCCTCCAGAGGTCCCTGAGTCATCCAGAGCCCCAGTTGGCGATTGAGTGGAGTGTGCTAAAACGCGCCCATCTCTCCAACAAAGTAATCAGAACCATTCAGGCCTCCAGGAGATCTTCGACCATCTGTATCTATGATGCGACCTGGCAAGCTTTTTCTAGTTGGTGCTCCAAATCAAACATTCAACCTTTACAGGCCTCTGTGGCAAACATTTTGGAATTTCTACAGGCTGGGTTGGATACAGGCCTTTCTACCAACACCCTTCGTCGTCAGGTGGGGGTGATTTCTTCGGTGTTGACTTGTGGCAAATTGGAGTCTTTGGCACAGCATCCTACAGTCCGTAGGTTTCTCAGAGGGGTGACCAATCTTCGCCCTCCAGTGGTACACAGGTACCCTACGTGGGATTTGTCAAGGGTTTTGCAGTCCCTTACTAAGACGCCATTTGAGCCTCTAAGGCAGGCTAGTCTGCACCTTCTTACCCTGAAAGTAGCCTTCTTGGTGGCAGCCACTTTAGCCAGAAGAGTATTGTAGTTGGTTGCCCTCTCAGTTTGCCCTGATCTATGTATATTTCACCCTCACTGGGTGGTTTTGAGGTTAGACACAGCATTTATCCCCAAGGTCAACTCTTTGTTCCACAGGTCTCAAGAGCTGTTGCTTCCAGATTTTTGTCCCCATCCGGTCCATGACTTGGCGAAAGCTTGGCACACCTTAGATGTGCATAGGGCACTGAAGGTCTATATTAAACGGACATCTGAATTCCGCAGGACAGAATCTCTTTTTTGTTCCTTCCAACCTTCCACGTTGGGGGGAAAAGTGACTCCATCCACAGTCAGCAGGTGGATCAAGGCATGCATATCCAGGGCGTACTCGAGTCGGTCCCTCCCAGTACCCAGAGGCATTACAGCTCATTCCACTCACAGTGCTGCGACAACTGCAGCCTGGGCAACGCAAGCTTCAATTGAAGAAGTCTGCAAGGCAGCCACTTGGTCATCCCCATCTCCTTTCATTCATCACTACTGTCTGGACACCTTTGCTTCAGCGGATGTGGCGTTTGGCAGAAGGGTTCTGCAAAGAGTTATCGTGGAGCATGGGGACCAGGACCAGTCTTAATCCCTCCTGAGGACAAGCCAGCTTTGGTATGTCCCATTCCTGACCTGTTGCAGCCTTACAAGGGAGAATGGGCGTTGTCTTACCTGAACGCCTGTTCTCCTTGTAGGCTAGACAGGTCAGCCCCACCCTGGTGGAACTGGTCCTTCCAGTGGGCCAATGGGAGGGGGGAACCGATAATGGTCTCTTGTGATTTTTGTTTTTTCTCAGAGGCAGTCCTGTCCGTCATGATGACTTCGCAGAAAGCTGGGAGGAGCCACCCAGAGTGGGCGGAGCTAGGCTAATAAGCCTTTTAGACAGACTCAGTCCAAGCAGCTAGGACAAGAGCAACTCCCATTCCTGACCTGTCTAGCCTACAAGGAGAACAGGCGTTCAGGTAAGACAACGCCCATTTTAAAGGTTACCAGGTTGTTCTTTCCTGGTCTGATATTATGATTTTATTTTTATTAAAAATAAACTTTATTAAGATTAAAAATATGTACAGTACATAGAATACAACCTTTCGTTACAAATGAAATCAATATACAATTACATAACAAATAAACATAAAAATAAAACGTATACATTTCTAATCAACTAAGATAGTGAGATCTTTTATTGAAAACAATATTACTAATATTCAGTTCCTGTTTTGGGTAAACACTCTTAATCTAACCACTTCATTTTTCAAACTCTTATCTTTTAATTCCCTGGGTTTTTTTAATCTTTAATCCATTTATACCATTTTTCCCAAGCTGTACTATGTCTTGAGTCTTCCTTATCCCTACGTTTTTGTGTAAGTAGGTCCATTTCAGCGCAGTCAAGAACTTTCTGAATAATCAAATTATTTGACGGCATTTGGTCACCCAGCATTGTGCCAACGCATTATATGGAGAGTTACATATTTCGTTTCTTTTGCATAGTCCCCATTTATTTATTTATTTACTTACTTACTTACTTACTTATTTATTTATTGGACTTGTATGCCGCCCCATCTCTGAAGACTTGGGCGCTCACAACAAAACATACATTCATAATAAATAAATAGTTAAAAAAATTAAACGAAACAAGCCCAATATCAATATTAAAATTAAATAAAAGACCCCAGAAGGTTATCACAGCCCAGCTTGGTGAATAACCAGGTCTTCAGGTGTGGCGGAAGGTCTGCGAGGTCAGGGGCCAGGAGCCCCAGGGGAAGCTGGTTCCACAGGGCGGAGCCGCCACAGAATGAGGCCCGTCCCGGGACTGCTAGCCAACACTGGCTTGGCCGACGAACCCGAGCCCCTGCCTATGTGCTCGCACAGGCGGTTGGTACTCAATATCGGTACTCAATATCGGCAGGAGTCGCTCCCTTAGATATTCCCAACAAAAATATTTTCATTCCCAACAAAAATATTTCGGCCTTAAGTTCTAGTTGGATATTTGTAATTTCTTTTAACCAAATTCTAATTTTTTCCAGTATTTTTTTACTTTTTGGGCAAAGCCACCAAGTGTGGAAGAAGGTACCTCTTGCTTGCTTACATTTCCAGCAAGTCAAACTTAAGTTTGGGTACATATTCCCTAATCTTGAGGGTGCCAGGTACCACTGGTAACACATTTTATATTGATTTTCTTTATAGACAGCCGATTTTGTAATTTTGTTTCCAAACTTTTTCCCAGTCTTCCAGATTAATGTTGTGCCCTACATTCCTTGCCCGTGCAATCATTGGGCCTTTAACTAATTCTTCCGCCATTTCAAATTCTAATAGATAATTATACATTTTAGAAATTAATTTTTCATCCGTTCCCTCTAATACTTTATCTAATTGGTTCGGTTTTCCCTCCATTCCAAATTCTTCTGTCTTTTTTATACCTTGTCTTAAGTTGTATATAAGGCCACCACTCTATTTTCATCCCCTGCTCTCTAAGTTCTTGGTTTGTCTTTAATCCTCCTTGAGAATTTAAGACATCATAATATCTAATCTTTCTTCCTGTTTCTAAAGCATTGGGGTGGATCACTGCCTCCATGATGGATACCCACCCTGGAATCTTCATATAATGTTTATGTTTAATCTCTTTCCACACTTTCAATAGTGAGCTTCGGATTATGTGTCCCCAAATTTTCATCTCCTTTACTTGCTGCCTCATGAATTGCCAATTTACTTTATCAAAGGCTTTTTGAGCATCCAGAAAAACTAGTACAGCCTGTTTTTCTGGATGTCATAGTACTCTAATACCGTTTGTAAGTTGTCTTGTTAGAAGGAAACCATTTTGATCTGTATGTATATATCTACTCAGTATTTTTTTAATCTCTCAGCCATTATATTCATAAATAATTTGTAGTCGGCGTTCAATAAAGAAATTGGTCTATAATTTTTTATCTGGGTGGTATCTGCACTCTCCTTCGGTATCAATGTATGCTTCTCTCCACGACATTGGTAGCTTTGCCTCTGTAAGTGCCTCATTATAAATTTCTAAAAGAAGTGGGTCAAATATTTCACCTAAATTTTTATATAGTTCTACAGGTAATCCATCTGTTCTGGGGGTTTTATTATTTTTTGTTTACTAATTGCCTCTTTTAGTTCCTCCTTAGTGATCTCTTCATTTAATCTTTCCCTTTCTTCTTCTGTTAGTATTGGAATATTTTCTTCCTTTAAGTACTGTTTAATTCTCTCTTTACTCATATCTTCTTCTTTATAGAGTTCACTAAAATATTCCAGTACTATTTCTTTTTTCTTTTCCATATTGTTTTGTACCTTTCCCTACTTATCTTGTAGTTCCTGAATCCATCTCTTTTTTTCCCCCTTTCTTAACCTATATGCAAGCCACCTTCCCGGCTTATTTGCATTTTCAAAATAATTTGGCTTTACTAATTTCAATGCTCTTAAATTTCTTTTCTGTTCCAATATGTTCAGTTTATGTTTGGCTAAGTTACATTTGCTTACAATTTGCTCATTCTCAGTTGTACTGGTCAGAGAATCCAAAGTGTGGGCTGTCTCCTGCTTCCTTGCTTAAAGATGAAGTCAATCAAAGTTTAGTCCAGCCTCCTTTCCACTGCACATGCCCAGTTTTTGACTCCGTCTTCATGCAAAGAGGACATGAGGAGAGAGTGCTCAGAAAGAAAGATAGAAAATATAGTAATAACGCTTTGGATTCTTTGAGAAAAAAAGAGGAAAAAGAAAAAGAGTGAAACTCAGCAAACCGTGAGTAAGCGAAAGAGCCGGGATCTCATACCAAGCCAGGAAAGCCCCACATAGCTGCTTGGTGCTAAAAAGGGCAAGCGACAGCAGCCTCAGTAAGAGCGGGAGGGCTCTTGATCGGCTAGCAGAGAAAGAGGGCTAATTAACAAACGCTCGGTCATCCCATAGCCTTTTAAAAAGCCAGGAGCCACACAAAGTCTCCAGCGTTCTCTTTAATAGGAGCAAACTCAGTCTAAGGCTGAGCGAGCTCCCAAAGCAGCCACACAAGCCTACCCAGGAGAAAGGGAGGCTAGAGTCCATACTCAGTCCAGGTTGAGCATACTCATAAATGGTTAAAAAGGAGCAACTGCATTCTGTTGAACGCCAGCAAGGGCGAAGCTGTCGGGAAGAGCCAAGGGAAATATTATGACTGATTTTTCTGAAACGGAGGCAGGTCCAGAGGAACAGGAATTCCCTGCCCCCAGCCCGATCAGAGAGCAAAGCACAAAGGGACCCAGAGAGGCTGGGAGATCTTCAGAAAGGCCTCTCAGCAGGGTGTCCAAGGCAGACGAGAGAGAGAGAGAGAGAGAGAGAGAGAGAGAGAGAGAGACAGGCATTAAGGAGAGAAAAGGCCATTGAGAAGTGCTTCTCAAGGGCTGAAAAGGAGGCAGAGAAGAATGAAAATTCCCACGCTCTGACAGGCAAACCAATGATAGCAAAGTATCAGGAAAAGAGCGCAACGCTAGGGGGTGCTGAAGAACAGTCCTTTCAGCCTGCTCTTTGTGTGGAAGAAGGAATGTGTGAATCAGAAAGACAATGCTCTCAGGCATGCAATGAAGAGCCCTCCCCCAAGAGAAGAAGGCTATCAACAGAGGCTAGCTGTTCTCCCATAGCAGCGGGAGTCAGAGAGCAGTCCTGTAAAGAGGAAATGAGGGCCATGATGAGAGAAATAATAGAATTCTGAGAGAGTCAGTGTGATGACCCAGAGTATAACAGAAATATAACAAAATCCAAAATGTAACTGAAAGTCCTATAATGCCTTCAACTTGGCTTCACTGTTTAATTGTTCACAGTGGAGGAGTAAACTAGGTTCAAAATAACATTTCAAAGGCAAAAAACACAGTTCGCATTTAAAGAGCTGATAACGAAGAAGAAACCAAAACCAAACCACATTAATACAGTTCCTCAGCAGACCAGGATAGATAATTGCCAGCTTCAGGAAGATAACCAGGGACAGTCCGTTGGAAGAACGCCAACCAAGATGAACCTTCTTTAGAACTAAAACACTAATTTGTCTCCAGCGTCTGTTAGCATGCAGGTCCACACTCTTATGCAAATCTCCCACCTGCAACCCATGAAGAGGAACATGGCCCCCTCCTCCCAAGTAGACCACATTTTACCCTGGTCCTCTTCTCCCTGCGTGCCCTAGGATGGATAGGGGATGGGCCTGGATCCTCCTCTGATTGCTCAGCCAGCCTCTGCCCTTCCCCAGCCTCCTCCACCACCTCTGGAGCCACACTTGGCTGTTCCTCCTCTTCCTCAGAGTCAGTCTCCACCAGGGGCATGACAGTCAGGGTAATAGATCCAGCCTGATACATAATGAGAGGAGACAGGATGCTCATCATCCTACTCGGGCAGGAGAAGTAAGGGAGGAACTGGGCTTCCAGAGAGACAGTTCCAGTAGATCATACACTCACAGTGAGGCCTCTGTACCAGGAGAGGAAGAATACAGGGAGTCAGCCTTTTCAGATGAAGAGGCAAATGAAGCAGAGACCCCAACGTTCACAGGCCTATTCCATCACCAGCTGTTTAAGATGCTGCTGGGGAAGGCTAAGATAGCAACAGGTCTGGGGAGAATCACAGGGACAGAGGGGTCTGAGTTAGAACCATCTGATCCCAAAGATAGATTTTTTGCTAGAACCAAGGTTGAAAGTGAATCCATACCTTCACCTGAATTGTTCAGGGAAGTGATGGAAGGACAGTTGGACAGACCAGTTATTTTCCCCACGCCAGGGGGGAATGAGAAGAGATTTTATAATGCGGAACTAGCGGACTTAATTCCAGTTCCCACGATAGACAGCACAGTGGCAGCCTCCACGTCTGCTACAGTGCTGGCTAATGAAGCTGAAGATGGTCTAAAAGGGGAGGATAAGAAAATGGAACAGACCCTACAAAAGGTACACCAGGCCGCGGCATGGTCGCTAAAGGCAACATCCATGGCATCCTTTTTCAGCAGAGCAGTCCTGATATGGCTAGAGCAGATGCAGGAAAATATACCACCTGGCGATCTTCGATTGCAACAGGACTTGAACAAAATAACTGCTGCGACAGAGTTCATAGCAGACGCCACACTTAATGGGGTCAAGTACGCAACCAAGGCCATAGCAGCTTCAGTGGCTGCAAGGTGACTGGCAGGCGGATCTGAAACATAAATGGAAAATGGCATCAGCTCCTGTTAAAGGGAACAAACTTTTCGGGGATGCCATTGAGCCATTATTAATAGAAACCAAGGACAAGAGGAGGGTCTTACCAAGGAAATTCGGTCAGGCAGATAGGTGATCTTCACCATATACACAGCAGCAGCCCTTTCCTATCTCGGGGGGTGGCTTCAGCCACTCACAGTACCACAGAGTCAGTACACACAGACCCCTACTAGACATCCAGATAGGTCAGGATTTAGAGATGGGTGGACAATGGTTCCAGGGAAGTCGCCCTTTCAGGAGTTCAACCAGCAGGGCCTTCCGGCATATAAAGTGACAGCTGGAACAACGCACCCATCGGCGGGAGACTGGGCCTATTCACCGACCGTTGGGAGACAACTACTATGGACAAGTGGGTCCTAAACACATTAAGAAGAGGCCTAGTTCTGGAATTCATCTCCATACCCCTGAGCTCATTCAGAAGATGCCCGACGCCAAGAGACAGAGCCAAAAGGGTAATTATGGAAACAGCAGTTCAACATCTGCTGGACATTCGGGCGGTACAAGTGGTAATGGAGAATGAACAGGGACAAGGGTTCTATTAAAACTTGTTCGTTGTGCAGAAGGCGTCGGGGGGGCGGGGTGGAGACCAATTTTGGATCTCAAAATACTAAACAGGCACATAGTGTACAGGAGATTCAAGATGCAATCCCTGCAATCTATACTAGGGAGCATTCAGGAGGGGGAATGTCCTGACATCAGTAGACCTCACAGATGCTTACCTACATGTTACGCAGGGAGACACTACCAATACAGAGCTCTACCATTCGGCCTGTCCTCTGCACCGAGGACATTCACCAAGGTACTGGCAGCGGTAGCAGCTTTCTCAGGACAAAGCCCATACGGGTCCAATGCTACTTAGACGACATATTAATACAGTCAACATCGACTCTAAGAACAAAGAACAATCTAGAAACCACAATACAGACATTACAAGAGCATGGCTTTTCGATGAATTTCGAAAAGAGCCACTTAGAACCGGCAAGGCATTTACAACACTTAGGAGCTGTAATAGACACCAACTCCTGCGAGGTTTACCTGTCACAGGAAAGACAGGACAGCATAAAATCATCAATAAATCAAGTGAGCACAGCCCCAGGGGTGTCCCTGGACTTGCTATCACAAATATTAGGGAAGATGATATCGTGCATCTCGATAGTACCTTGGGCCGGACTACACGCAAGGACCTTGCAGTGGTTCCTATTACCTTACCAGAGAGCAGGCAAGGGCAATGCGGGAACCAAGGTACAGGTGCCCCCAGAGTGAAGCAGTCACTCCAGTGGTGGAGAACACAGGCAGTGACAAGGGGATGTGGGTTCAAGGAACCCATCCCACTAACAATCACAACAGATGCAAGTTTAGTAGGCTGGGGCCCCACTGTCAGAATCAGATTACACAGGGTCAGTGGTCTCAGTCAGACCTCAAGAACAACATCAACTGGTTAGAGCTCAGGGCATCTCACCTGGCTCTAAGGGCCTTCAGGTCAGTGATAGTGGGACAGCATGTGTTGATCCTGATGGACAACGTGACCGTCAAGGCTCATATCAACAGGCAGGGGGTACTCACTTCCTAGCACTCATGCAAGAAGCAGAGCGATTGGGCCGCTGGGGGAGACACACCTATCGATCAGGGCAGAACACATATGAAGAGTGGAAAACGTTCAGGCAGATTGGCTCAGCAGAACAACGGTTGACCACTCAGAGTGGCGCCTATACCCAGACCTGTTCAGGGAACTGTTGCACAGATTCGGGACAGCAGTCCTGGACCTGTTTGCAACTCCAGCAAATGCACAACTCCCGAGATTCTACTTGAGATTCCCAACACAGGGAGCGGAAGGAACCAATGCGTTCTGAGGAGCACGGCCAAGGGGATTGCTCTGTGCATTTCCCCCACTTCCGTTGGTACCAAGAGTAATCGAGAGTGATAGAAGAGGGGGTGGAGGTTTTAATGGTAGCAACTCACTGGCCCAGGAGGTCTTGGTACACGGATCTGGTAGATCTGTCGGTATCCAGACCATGGAGAATTCCTCCAGACCGGATAGAACTGAGCCAGGGAGCCATACGACACCCAGAGCCGCAATGGCTTCAACTAACCATATGGCACTTGAGAGGGCCACGCTAAAGTGATTAGAGTGTTCAGCCAATGTAATACACCCCAGGCATCCAGGAGGCCATCAACTAACAGAATTTATGATGCTACTTGGAGAGCATTTGGAACCTGGTGTTCCAAGAAACAAATAGATCCAACCACAGTGTTAGTTACTCAAGTGCTTGGTTTTCTCCAGGAAGGCCTGGAGAAGGGTTTAACCCTTAACACTTTACGGAGGCAGGTAGTGGTGTTGGGTTGCGGGACCTCAGAGTCCCTCTCACGACATCCCCTCATCCGCACGTTCATCAGGGGAGCAACCAATCTAAAGCCACCAGTGATACACAGGTACCCTACTTGGGACTTGACAAGGGTGCTAAGGGCGCTCATGACTGAGCCCTTTGAACCGCTGAGGTCAGTAGGATTACCCTCACTCACCCTTAAGGTGGCCTTCCTAATAGCCATTACATCAGCCAGAAGAAAGCAGAGTTGGCAGGATTATCCGTGAGGGAGGACCTCTGTATAGTCCACCCAAACAGGGTAGTATTAAGATTAGACCCGACCTTTATCCCAAAGATCAATTCTACATTCCATAGAGCACAGGAGTTAGTACTACCAGACTTCTGCCCGGAACCGGTCCATAGCCTAGAAAGGAAATGGCACTCCTTGGACGTAAGGAGAGCTATACACATTTATATTAAGAGAACAAGGCCCATTAGAAAAATGGAGGCATTGTTCATTTCATTTAGACCGAGCTCATTGGGACAAAAGGTTTCACCATCAACCATAGGCAGATGGATCAGGACATGTATCACAAAAACTTATGAAAGCCAATCATTGCAGTTGCTGGGTAACATAATGGCACATTCAGCCAGGAGTGCAGCCACATCAGCGGCATGGAACACACAGGCCTCGATTGAAGAGATCTGTAGGGCAGCAACGTGGTCATCGCCATCTCCATTCATCAGAAATTATAAACTGGATACATTTGCATCAGCGGAAGCATCCTTTGGAAGAAGGGTGCTACAAAGAGTTCACACGGAGATGGGGGCTCGGGATAAGGAGTTGGCCCACCCTCAGGACAATTAGCTTGGGTACGTCCCACGCTTTGGATTCTCCGACCCATACAACTGAGAAAGAGCGTTGGTCTTACCTGAAACGCATCTTCTAGTTGTACGGGAGGAGAATCCAAATCCCACCCTTAGATAGTCCCGAGCACGGAATGGTCAAAAAAGAGCACCAAGAACTCTCCAAGTCAATCATCAGCCTTCATTAAAAACTGGGCATGCGCAGTGGAAAGGGGGCTGGACTAAACTTTGATTGAAAGGGGGCTGGACTAAACTTTGATTGACTCCATCTTTAAGCAAGGAAGTAGGAGACAGCCAACGCTTTGGATTCTCCTCCCGTACAACTAGAAGATGCCTTTCAGGTAAGACCAACGCTCTTTCTCTGGTATTAATTGTGCTTGTCTTTCCAATTTTCTAATGTCATTCTGTAACTCATTACTTTCTTTTTCTCTTTCTTTTCTCTTTCTGGCATTATATGCTATTGTTATTCCTCTTAGGGAGGCTCGTTACTTTCTTTTGTTCTTTTATATTTAATTCAAAAAACATTTCTAATTCTTTTTTTAACTTAGCTAAATATTTTTTATCTCTCAGAATTTGTGGGTTCAACATCCATCTTCCTCTTTGTTTTGATTGGCCTTTCCATGTTACTATTAGAGGTTATGGTCCACCATTTGGTGCTATTTCTACTTGCACTATATCTTTCATTAGAGTTTTATTTATCCACGCCACATCAATTCTCGACCATGATTTGTGGAGAATAGAATAAAAAGTGAATTGCTTTTCTTTTAGGTTATATGTTCTCCAAATATTATTTAAATTTTGTTCTTCTGCCATATTAAAAAATGTTTTTGGAAGGGTGTTCTTTTTTTTTTACTGGTGCTTTGGTAGTCCTTTTTTATGTCCGAGACTGCGTTGAAATCTCTATCATACAAATATCTTCTTTGCCTAATTCTTTTTCTCATGTATTTTTTTATAGAAAATTTCTTTATGTTAGGAGCATATATTGCAACAAATAAAAGTTTCCTCTGTTCCCATACAACTTCTATCATTAATGTTCTCCCCACTGAATCTGTATATAATAGTTTTGCCTCTATTCCTTCTCTAACATACATTACTACTCCTCTTTTTTTTTCCACTAATGCTGCATAGAGTTTTCCTAATTTTTTATATTGTAGATATTTCTTATCCTGAGCTCTGGATAAGCTCCTGGTGGCACACTATATCCATTTTTTGTTTTACCAATTTCTTTAAGGTTTGATTTCATTTAGATGGAGAATTGAGTCCATTTACGTTCACTGACAATATTTTCAAATTATTTTCCATTTTCCTTCTTTGTTGTTACTACCTAGTTCCTGTTGTTCTTTGCCTCTGTTTGTGCCCTTGTTCTTACTCTGTTCTCTTCTTGTGGTCTTTCTTTTCTCTACCTCCCCTTCCTGCTCTTTTTCTAATTGTTGGTCATCTTGGCTGCTCGATTCCAATTCTTCATTGCTGCTGCCCGCTTCTTCTGTTCCTACCAGTTGGGTGTGAAAGTCTTGCGCTTTTTTCAAGGTATCTATCTTAATCTTCTTCCCTTGCCACGACACCAATATTCCCTCAGGTGTTATCCATCTAAACAGTATGTTATTTTTATTAAGTCGAGTGGCCAGGAAGCGATATTCTTTCCGTTGTTCACGCACTCTTTTTTCATTTGCGTAGTTCGATTTCTTTTCCTCTATAGGACATAGGCTCATCTCTGGTGATTTTGTAAATTATATCCCTCACTTTTTTTCATGCAAAACGGATGTGGATCTCCTTTGGCAATCTAAATCTTCTGGCATAATTCATGTAAACTTGGTAAACTTCGTCCAATTCATTAATTATATCTCTCTTATCTCTTTGGAGAGCTTCTGAGATTATTTCAGCCATTATTGGTGTTAAGTCTTCTTTCATCTCTTCTATATTCTGAAATCGCAAGTAGAATGAGGCTCTCTCCATTTCCAGCTGGATCAAAGAGTTTGCCACTTCCTTATTCCATTCTTTCATTTTGTGGTCCACCGATTCCAACTTCTGTTCTGTTTTTTCTGTTCTCTTCTCAATCATTTGCAGTCTTTGGTCATTTTTTGGTAAAACCTCTTGGATCAGCCCCACCTTCTCGTCTAGCTTCTGAATATCATTTCTGACATATCTTTTCACTTCCTGCATTTCAATCTTCATTTCTCCGTGGTTTCTAGTTACATTTTCCTGTAGCTTTATCATTGTTTCTTGTATAGATAATAATGTAGCCTGCATGGTCTGTGCGTTCGTCGCAGAGGTTGTTTTGTCTGTTGTGAACATTCCTTCTATAGATCTTTGTGTAGATGGGGATGGTATAGCTGTTGCTGTTGCTGGAATGGGTTTCTTCCCAGTCTTCACTGTAGCTGTCGTGAAACTTGTCATTTCTTGCAGTATTTTATGTTGCTGTCCTAGTATTTTTTCTATCCTTTCCCACAACACCATTCAATGTTCTCCTGATTTCTACCTCTATTTTCTTTGTGTTTTTTTTCCTACCTTGCAATCTACAGTTCTATTATACCTTGGGTAGTCCACTAAGTTACAAAGATTACTTATGCTATGTACTTTTACCAATCAATCTTGTTAATCAAAGCAACACTGATAATAATGATTTAGCTGTTCTATCGGTTCCAATTATTCTTATATACTTCTTTTATATTTATAACTTAATATTTTAAATAGTTAAATGTATAATTAAATATTTAAACAGTTAATTGGCAATTTAACATATACTTGTACAATCAATATCCTATTTCTAACAATCAATATAATTCTATAAAGTCCCAGTTCAGTATCCCAATATACTTTTGGTAACAATTATACTTTGCTGAGAAAAACAAACTGAATCCAAGTTGTATCAATTTTTACAATCCTTTTACATTCACTATATTATTTTCTTTAAATTGTTTTGTAGAACCAATCTTTTAATTATATACTCTTCTTTAAATTCTATTCAATATTATCTATATTAACATGAATGTTTTAATATTATTAACATTGAATATAATGCACCACCAAAAGAGAGGTAAAAAAAAAAAGAAAAAGGAAAAAAATTTTATTGAAAAGTTTTACAAAAAAAACATCTTTTAAACAATGGCCCCCTCCCCTCCCTCGCCCCTCCCCGGCCTTCCCAGAGTAAAATACAGGGTGTTATATCTGGCAATCTTATTCAAACATACACTAACAAACTATAAACACTTATTATTTTATTTATTATTTGAACTTATATGCCGCCCCATCTCTGAAGACTCAAGGCTTACAACTAAAAACAAGAGACAATAAATACATTAAAAAGCAATTAAATTAAATTATAAGTCCAAACATTTATAAAATAATTAAAAGCAACCCTCCCCAAAGGGTCACAGCCCGGGTTGGTCAAATAACCAGGTCTTCAACTCATGAAGGTAAAGCGGAGGTCAGGGGCCAGGCGGAGCTCCAAAGGCAGTTGATTCCAAAGGTCAGGGGTGACAGAAAAGGCTGCTCGGGGAACCGCCAGACGGCATTGGCCCCGACGGACCCCGAGGAGTCCTTGCCTATGAGCTCGACAGGCGATCGGTATTCGACATTGGAAGAAGACGCCCTTAAATATTGAGGACCCATGTCGTGAAGGACTTTGTATGTTAGCACTAAAACCTTGAATCTCACCCGGTGCAACCGCAACCAATGCAGGCCGCGAGGAGGGGGGTCACATGGGAGAACCGTAACTCCCATCACCACCCGCGCCACATTCTGCACCAGCTGCAATCTCGGATGGTATGCAAGGGCAGTCCCAAATAGAGAGCTGCAGTAGTCGAGCCTAGAGGTAAGGGCATGAGTGACCGGCGCAGGGCGCCCCGTCCAGAAAAGGGCTAAGTTGTCAACAAGGCGGAGCTGGGCAAAGGCCCCTGGCAACGCCCCCACCTGTTCCTCCAACCGAGCCGTACATCCAGGAGGACCCCCAGATTCCTGCTCCTATCCAGGGGCAACACCTCTCCCCTATGGCCAAAGATGGATGGTCTTGACTGGGCCGACGCCGTATGCACAGCCACTCAGTCTTGGCCGGGTTGAGTCGAAGCATGTTCCCGCCATCCAGTTCCGCACGCATCCAAGACACCGAAGTCATCAGGAGAGGGCATCACTGATCTGGCCTGGGGTGGAAATGTACAGCTGAGTATCATCAGCGCACTGATGGAATTTCACCCCAAACCACGGATGATCTCACCCAGCGGCTTCATAGAGATGTTAAATAAAAGGGGAAAGGACCGACCCCTGAGGGACCCCACAAGAGAGCACCCTAGGGATGACCTGACCCCCGCCAACACCGATGCACTGCCCGAGAGGTAGGAGGAGAACCACCAAGAACGGTGCCCCCACTCCCAACCCCCCAAGGCGACGAAAGGATACCATGGTCGATGGTATCGAAAGCCGCTGAGAGGTCTAATAGGACCAGGACAGAGGAAAACCCTATCTCGAGCCCTCCAGAGATCATCCATCAGCGCGACCAATGCCGCCTCTGCTGTACCCGGTCGAAGCCCATTGATACGGATCTAGGTAGTCCGCTTCATCCAGGAAAAGCGAACCTGTTGAGCCACCATTTCTCAACAACCTTCAGAAAAAAGGTTGGAGACTGGACTAAAGTTGTCTAACACAGTCGGGTCCAGGGCAGGCTTCTTCAGGAGGGTCTCACCACCGCTTTCAAGGCGGAAAGACACCCTCCTTAAGGAAGCGCTGATAACTGCCCGAGCCAACCGCAGGTGGCCTCCTGGCGCATAAGCCAGCCAGGAGGGACACGGGTCCAACAAACATGTGGTGGAACTCATTCGCCGATAATCCTGTCCACTTCATCCTCGAAACCGGATCGAACTCATCCCAGATAACAATAGCCAGACTCCTGCACCCCTTCCTCAGACCACTGCAAATCGGAGGATAACCCGCCCCAATACGAGCAATCTTATCCGACAGATATTGCACAAATTCTCAGCCTTACTCTAACGGGTCCGATCCCTCCAACCGAAGGAGGGAGCGAGTAACCCAAACAGGGCGCCAGGGATTATCTGACGCTATGAGAGTGGAGAGATAAGATCTTCTCGCCTCTCATAGCTACCAGGTAAGTCCTAATAAAGGTTTCTTAGCTGGGCTCGGTCGGATTGGGAACGGGTAGACCTCCACCTGCTCTCTAAACCCCTTCGACGGGCTTCATCTCCCGGAGCTCCTCAGTATACCAAGGAGCTAACCGGGATCCACGGCGACAAGGGGACGATGGGGACAACCCTGTCAGGGCCCCGACGCAGCCCGCTGCCAGGCTATTGCCAGATCCTCGGCAGAGCTGTGAGCAAGGGAAGAAGGAAAACCCCAGTTCTGCCTGGAACCTCTCAGGGTCCATTAGGCACCTGGGGCGGAACCATCTAGGTGGCTCCTCATCCCAGCAGTGGGGACGGCCTGTTGGAAGACCAGCCGAGGAGATAGTGATCAGACCATGGAACAGGCAGAGTCGTAATAGTGACCTGCCCTCTGTCACTCCGCCACTGTTCAGAGACAAAAACTAGGTCAAGAGTGTTTCCCCCTCCATGAGTAGGGCCTTGAATCAATTGGGTCAGGCCCATGGCCTCCATAGAAGCCATGAATTCCTGGGCCAAACCCAACCCCCCCCAAGGAAGGCAAGTTGAAGTCCCCCAAGACCATAAGGTCCGGGAGCTCCACCGCCACCCCGAGAGGAGATCGAGAAGCCCAGGCAGGGCCGCTGCCACAGCTGGGGAAAGGTATGCTAGCAGCAAGCCCACCGCCCATTAGGCTCCCCCATCTCAGGAGGAGGATCTCACTCCCGCCATCTCTGCAACAGAGACCTCCCTCGGAAACAAGGTCTCCGGTAACCACGGCCACCCCACCACCCCTACCCTGGGCCCGGGCCGGTGCAAAACCCAAAACCTGGTGGGCATAAATCAACCAGAGGGACACCCCCTCTGGGCCCAACCAGGTCTCAGTGATGCAGGCCAGGTCCGCAGCCTCCCCTCAATGATCTCCCGGAGGAGGGAAGACTTATTAGCCACAGACCTGGCATTAAAATACACCAACCTAAGCCCAGGGATCCTGGTTTCTGTTCCCCTTGGGAGGAGGCCATAGGGTCGGAGCGCAACTGGCCTTAAATGTCGGGTGCTGCCATCCCCTAACCTGATATGGCCCTATGCCTCGTCCTTCCAATCCCGATCACCCTGGGAATCGCAGCCCCCACCCCAGGGCCCGGAGCCCCGCCGGCCCCCAACCCCCCCACACTCCCGCCACTGGCTGCAAGGTGACCCTGCACCCTCCCCTTCCCTAACCCTTTAAAACAACGAATTAAAAATTTTAAGATTCAACCTTTAACTCTTAATTTAAAATTTGGCCCATTGATTGCAGCATGCCACCTCTCGATCCCAAGATCCGCCATCAAGGTAAGCTGTTGATAGTCCCCTGGGCCAACTCAAGGACAAGGGCTCAGTCCTGAGTGCCCACAGTTCCGAAGCAAGTAAGGTCCCATAAAACAGTTGGCAAAATTTATAAAGGGGTCAGAGTAAAGTATGGCAATACATAACCGGTGAAGATGTTAAAAATCCAATGGAGAAAAGAGGAATACAGGCTGCAGTAGTCAAGAGTTTCAGTCTCAAACGGTCTCTCACCCGCCCCAAGACCGAAGATGGTAATAAATGGCAGCCGCTTCTGCATGAAAACCAAAAATCTCAAAACTGCAGGGTCGGATGTTGAATCTCTACTCTCCCACAGTAGAGAGATAGTCCTCCCATCGTCCTCCCACAACAATGGGGCCTGTCCAATCAGAATCCTGGTAAAAAAAAGGAGAGGTCCAGATGGTGATTAAGGACCGTGGCCATTGGATAGGGATGATGGATATCTCCACAGAAATCAGAGAAATAGAGAAAAGAGCCAGGCAGTCAAGTATCCAGTTCGATAGGCGGGGGATCCAAAGGAACCCAAAGATCGGGCTCCTCGAAGGCAGGGTCCAGGGCCACAGAAAATTGCCAACGCAGCAGGGAGTATATGTTCCATCCCCGCTAGGCGAAGTCACAGCCCACCCGACCCAGCCAAGTTCAGTCCAGCCATTAGAAGAGGAGGAACGCTCAAGGGCCTGGGCCTGGACCACCAGAAAACGCCCCCAAACAGTCCAGGGGTTCGCCGTTGGCCCAGAATCCACAGCTGTAGCCATCAAACTTGCCACCACCTTTATCATGGTTCCGCCGTGCAGCCTCCGGGCCCCAAAACAGTCAGGCCACCAAGGCCACAGGACTCAACATCACGGCCGAAACCATCCTCGCCGCTGCCTCTCTCCTCTCCACAGCCTCCGCCATCGCAGCAGCCACCCCAGCCGACGGATCCACAGCCGGAGCCTCCGGAGGCAGGCAACTGCCTCCGCCCCAGCTGCCGCCGCCAGCAAAGAGGCTGGGGTCCACATCTCCGCCGCCGCCTGCCCCTCCGAACACACCGCAGGCACCAAAGGCACATCCCTGTAGCCGCCCGCAGCCGCCAGCAAAACCGGCGGTGCAGCCAAGCCGCCGCCGCCAGGAAAGCCACCAGAGAAGTCGCGGAGGCCGGCCAAGCTCCAACCCAAAACCACCGGCAGCCGCCATCTCCAGGCCAAGGACGACGCCGGCAAGCACAGAAGCCCGAAGCGCTTCTGACCACCCAGCTGGCTCAAGAACAGCCTGGCTCGTGACCCGGACTCTCCCACAAACAGGTAGGAAAGGGGCAGCCAGGAAATCCCCATCGCACCCTTGCCAAACTGGAAAACTCATCCCCGGAGCCTCTCAGCACTGGCCTCCATCTTGACATGCAATCATTATACCCCTTCAGCACTTTAACTCCCTTAATACAGACTAAAATAATAATAACATATCTCTCTTGACATATCTTCTTAACTTCTGATCTTCATTCATAGGCTATTTGAAACTTTTAGTCCCATATCTATTTTGATATAATCGATCCATTTCTCCAGTCCCGAATGTATCTTTCTTGTGAATGTTCTTTCAAGTAAGCTGATATCTTTGCCATTTCTGCTAAATTCCATACTTTTAATATCCAATCTTCTATAGTAGGTATGCCTTCTTTCTTCCAGTGTTGCCACTAACAATGCTGCTATTAAGTGTAACATTAATTTAGTTTCCAAAACAGTACAATCTGTAATAATACCCAACAAAAACAGCTGCGCTTTAAACTTATCTTTTCTTTAAAAATCTTCTGGGTAGTCCACCATATTTTTATCCAAAAGCCTTAATTTTTTGCATGTCCACCACATATGAAAATATGTTGCATCATCACTACCGCATTCCAGCATTTGGGTTTTGATTCGGTACATACATGCTAATTTTTTAGGATCTAAATGCCATCTATAAACCATTTTATAAAAATTCTCTCTTAAATTTTGTGCTTGAGTAAATTTCACATTTCTCATCCAAATTTTTCCCACATATCCATTGTTATTGGCTCCTGAATATTCTGTGCCCATTTTATCATACAGTCTAACTAATTCCGTTTCCGAATCAATTTCAATCAATGCATTGTATAACCTTTTTATATGTGCTTGACCTTGATCCTTAATTTGCTTTACTAAATTTTCATCGGTTCTCATAATACCAATTTTCTGATCTTCTTTCCACCTCGCTTGTAACTGTCCATACTGGAACCATGTCTGAACTATCTGTTCCTCTTTTAATAAATTAATAGATTTTAGTCGCAGTATACCCCCTTCCATTACTAAAAGTTCTTTATAGGTAATTACATCTTGCTTCTGTTCCACATTGATATTTTCTATCGATGTCTGGGTATTGCCCATATTGGTATTTTATAATTTAATTTATACTGATATTTTTTCCAGACACGCAACAGAGCATTCCTTAGTATATGAGTCTAAAAGCATTGTCCACCTTATCATACAATAAATACGCATGCCATCCATATAATAAATCATATCCTCTATATTCAATATTCTTTTCTTCATGTTAAACCAATCACTGATTGTTGATAACACAGCTGTCTGTGAGTATAATCTCAGATTGGGCATTTTAAGGCCTCCTCCCACAGGAAAGAAATTTAACCACAATATTTTTAAATGTAATAATCCAACCTGACAGTTGATTTCAAACAAAATTATTTTTTGAAACTTCAATCCGGTTGCTGTATCTTACTGTAGTGCTGAAAACTGTAGTCCTAAAGATTTAATTTTAACTTTCCACTTTCAAAATGTCCAGCTCTTACAATTGTGCACAGTCACTGTCACTCTCCTGCCCTTATTTTTTTTTCTGCTTCTTTGTTTCGTCTGCTGCAATGATGTTATTTTTTTGAAAACTCAAGGAATTTCAACCACACTCCCAGTTTAATCGCTTTCACCTCCTCCAGCAAAACACAGTTAATCTCTTACTTTTTCTTCTCTTTTGTTCTTTTTTCACAGTTGCTGGCACCCCCTTTCTTCCTCTCCCTGTTCTGCTGTCCTTGTTATTTCACTGTCTGTGTGCCGCCTTGAGCTTTCACTTTTACTGTCACTTTCTGGGCTCTCTGTCTCTTAGCACTTTCTCAAAAAGAAACACTTTCGCTCTCACCGCTTTTGACACACTGTTCTCTCTCTTCGCTTCCCTTTCTCTCTTGCGGGATGTTAGATCTCTGGGTTGGCCATTAAAGTCCGACTCTCCAGCTCCGGCTCCGAGGGCTCCTCCGCTTGTGTTGTTGGGGATCACACCTTCCCACTATGGCTCCAAAGGTTCCCCTCTTCGCCAACCCCCCCAGGGCCGGTTTTTGCCTTGGATGGCCACTGGATCACTGGATTTCAGCAATGAGAGGCAGAGCGCTGTCACCCCGTGCCATGACCGGAAGTCATGATTTTAATTTATGCTTCATTTTAGCTTCCACTGATTTGGGGGAAACTTGTGCAGGATTTACCTTTTATTTTATTTATTTATTTATTTTTATTTATGAGATTTATATGCCGCCCTATCTCCCTGAGGACTCAGGGTGGCTTACAATGATAAAAACAATAATGCAAATATTAAAAAACTATTAAAGCCCAAATCTCATAAAACCATTAGAATTAAAACTACAACTAAAAACCCTCCCCCCCCCAATCAGTCTGGGTAGGCAAGTTGGAACAGCCATGTTTTTAGGCCATGGCGGAAGGATCGGAGGTTTTCTCTTCACTCCTTTTTCTAAGTCACTGGGACTTTAGAAAGTGGGGATATTCCGGTTTCTCTCTAACCAGTGGTCAGATATTATAAATATTTTAGCTAAATTTTCTGTTCTCGATTGGTTTTTTTCAGCAGTTGTAATCAATCAGCCCCCTCATTATGGTTTTTTTTTGGTATTTTAAATAAAGCACCATCTTCAAGACTTTGTGGGTAATCTCCATCTATCCTTTTCCTTACCTTCAAAATAATATAGGAAAATTATCTGAGTTAACCAGTGGTGGATAATTTATTTATTTATTTATTATTTAGACTTGTATGCCGCCCCATCTCCAAAGACTCGGGGCAGCTCACAACTAAAACCAACGACAACAATAAATTATTTAAAAGAATATTATTTTATTATTATTATTTTATTGGATTTTATATGTCACCATCTCAAGACTCGGCTGCTCACAGTTAAAACATACAAATACAATAAATAATTAAAAAGAAATTAAATCACTATAAGGTCCAATAAAACCGAATTAAACATTAAACCGCCCCATACCCCTGGTAAGGTAATCACAGCCCGACTTGGTCAAATAGCCAGGTCTTCAAATCGCAGAAGGTGCGGAGGTCAGGGGCCAGGCGGAGGTCCAGAGGCAGTTGATTCCATAAGTCGGGGGCCACAGAGTAGGTCGCCGCCGGGGACCGCCAGCCGACATTGGTTTGCCGACGGGACCCGAGGAGCCTGCCTGTGTGCCCGTACAGGGCGGTTGGTCCCTGTACGGGCACATATTAAACAGTCACAAGTCCAATTGTATTAAAAAAACCCAATGTGCATTATAAAATTTGAAACCCCTCCCCCAGGAGGTCAGCACAGCCCGGCCTGTTCGAATAGCCAAGTTTTCAGGTCGTGACGGAAGGTGCGGAGGTCAGGGGCCAGTCAGAGCCCCAGGGGTAGTTGATTCCACAGGGCGGGAACTGCCACAGAGTAGGCCTGTCCCCGGGGTGCCGCTAACCGGCATTGACTCGCCGATGGCATCCCGAGAAGTCCCTGCCTGTGTGCATACAGGCTGTTGGTACTGACATCGGCAGGAGACGCCCCCGTAAATATCCCGGACCCATGCCTTGTAGGACTTTGAATGTTAATACTAAAACCTTGAATCTCACCTGGAGGGCAACCGCAGCCAATGCAGGTCACGCAGGAGGGTGTAACATGGGAGTATCGGAAACCCCCATCACCACCCTCAGCGTCGCGATTCTGTACCAGCTGCAATCTCCGATGGCATGCAAGGGCAGTCCTAAATAGAGAGCGCTTGCAGTAGTCGAGCGGGAGGTAACAAGTGCATGGGTGACTGTGCGCAGGGCATCTCGGGCCAGAATGGGTGTAGCTGGCTGAACCAGCCGGACCTGAGCAAAGGCCCCTGGCCACGGCTCCCACCTGCTCCTCCAACTTGAGCTGTGAATCCAGGAGGACCCCAGGTTCCGAGCCCTATCCACAGGGGCAACACCTCTCCCCTATGACCAACGATGGAATTCCTGACTGGACCAGATGCCGGTATGCACAGCCACCAGTCTTGGCCGGGTTGAGTCGAAGCATGTTTCCATCCATCCAGGTCCGTACTGCATCCAAACAATGGATATCATGGAGAGGGCATCACTGACGTGGTTTGGTGGAGATGTACAACTGGGTATCATCAGCATACTGATGATATCTCACCCCAAAACCACGGATGATCTCACCCAACGGCCATATAGATGTTGAACAAGAGGGGCGAGAGGACCACCCCTGGGGACCCCACAAGTGAGAGCCCTCGAGTCGACTCCTGCCCCCGCCAACACTGATTGCGAGCTCGAGAGGGGTAGGAGAACCACTGCAAAACAGTGCCCCCACTCCCAACCCCCGAGGCTGCAACAGGATACCATGGTCGATGGTATCGAGCCGCTGAGAGGTCTAACAGGACCAGGACAGAGGAAAACCCCTGTCCCAGCCTCCAGAGATCATCCATCAGCCACCAATGCCGCCTCCATGCTAAACCTGGGTCGAAGCCCGATTGGTAATGATCTAGGTAGTCCGCTTCATCCAGGAAAAGCGAAACTGCTGAGCCACCACACTTCAACAACCTTCACCAAAAGTGAAGGTTGGAGACCGACGAAGTTGTCTAACATGGCTGGGTCCAGGGCAGGCTTCTTCAGGAGGGGTCTCACCACCGCTTCTTCGTGGCGGGAAAACTCCCTTAATGAAGCATTGACCACTGCCCGGAGCTGCAGGTGACCTCCTGGAGGCATAAACCAACCAGGAAGGGCACGGGTCCAATAAACATGTGGTGGAACTCAGTCGTCGCATAATCCTGTCCACTTCATCCTCAGAAACAGGATCAAACTCAACCCAGGTCACATTGGCCAGACTACTTGCACCCTCATCAGACCACTGCAAACTAGAGCTCAACCCGCCCGAACCGAGCGATCTTATCCCACAGATATTGACCAAATTCCTCAGCCCTACTTCAAGCAGTGGGTCCACCACTCCCCAGATGTAGAGAGAGTGGGTGACCCTAAACAGGGTGGCTGGGCTTATCTGCAGACGCTATGAGCGGAGAGATAAGTCCTTCTCGGCCCCCACAGCTACCAGGTAAGTCCTAATATAGGCTCTTAGCTGGGCTCGGTCGGAGTCGGAGCAGGTGGACCTCCACCTGCTCTCTAAGCCCCTCCGACGGGCGCTTCATCTCCCGGAGCTCCTCAGTATACCAGGGAGCTGACCGGATCCACGGTGAGTGAGGGGGCGCATGGGGACAACTCTGTCGAGGGCTCCCGCAGCAGCCCGCTGCCAGGCCGCCAGGTCCTCGACAGAGTTGTGGCTAAGGGAAGTGGGAAAAAAACCCAGTTCCGCCTGGAACCTCTCAGGGTTCATCAGACGCCTGGGGCGGAACCATCTAAGTGGCTCCTCATCCCAGGTGTGGGGCAGCTTGTTGGAAGACCAGCCGTAGGAGATAATGATCTGACCATGGTACAGGTAGGGCAGTAAAGTTACCCACCCCCAGATCATTATGCCACTGTTCCGAGACAAAAACCAGGTCAAGCGTGTTACCCCCCTCATGAGTTGGGCCTTGAATCACCTGGGTCAGGCCCATGGAGGCCATGAATTCCTGGGCCAGACTCGACGCCCCCCCCCAGAGAGGGCAAGTTGAAATCGCCCAGGACCATAAGCCCTGGGAATTCCACCGCCACCTCCGATAGGGTGTCGAGAAGCCCAGGCAGGGCCGCTGCCACACAGCTGGGGGAAAGGTATGTGAGCAGCAAGCCAACCTGACCTCCAGGCCCCCATCTCAGGAGAAGGGTCTCACACCCGCCTATCTCAGGAACAGTGACCTCCCTTGGAATCAGGGTCTCCCAAATAATAACAGCCACCCCACCACCCCTCCCCTGGGCTCATGATGGGTGCAACACCCGAAAACCTGGGGGGCATAAGTCGACCAGAGGGACTCCACCCTCTGGCCCCAACCAGGTCTCGGTGATGCAGGCCAGGTCCGCAGCCTCCTCCTCAATCATCTCATGGAGAAGGGGAGCCTTATTAGCCACGGACATGGCATTAAGGTACACCAGTTGGAGCCCAGGTACACCAGTTGGAGCCCAGGGGTCCCAGTTCCCAAATCCCCAGGAAATTGGGAGGAGGCAGAAGGGTCGGAGCGCGCCACCGCTTGAAGATAGCGGGGGCGCACTCCCTGTACATGATATGGCTCTACGCCTCGCCATCTCCTGTCAATCCCAACCACCCTGGAGATCGCCATTCCCGCCCCGTTTCCCGGGGCCCTGCTGGCACCCTCCCCCCGCCCCCCCCGCCACATTGATTAAAAAATAATGTAATTTTATATTAATGGCTTTTCCTGCTACAGTTAAGCTGTTTTTCTGTATAAAAGAATGAAGTAGAGCAAAACATAGAGATTGGATATATACATCTGCATAATAGATCATGCACTTAACCTGGATATTATGCAAATTATCTCTTCTTTATGGTAGATTACTTCTGAATAAATATGGTTGCATTATTGGCTTAGCCAGTTAATACATACTTTCCTTGGAATAACACTAATCTGCCCAGTAATTAATAGCATTTTTTCTTCATGGTTATATTTTCAAGCGGTATGTTGGTGCCTGTCAGACAGACATTGACTTTCTGTGAAATAACAAAATCCATCTGCAAAAGAGGCCTAAGGCCTATATAAGCAGGAAGTGTGGATTTATGCTTCTTTATGTGTGTGTGTGTATTGATGGGTAGATATGTTCAGGGGTGGGATTCAAATTTCTTAACAACCTGTTTGTGGCCGTGGCCTAATTTGTCAGTGTGGCTTGGTGGTCATGTGACTGGGTGGTCATGGCTTGTATGTAAATATTCTCCTGCCAGCATCACATTCCGATCGCCCCGTGCGCTCCCACAGGAGGGGCCTTCTGGGAATACTGACGGTCAGGCATTGTTGGCTGGCGGTCCCCAGGGCTAGGGCCTTTTCTGTGGGAGTGCCCGCCCTATGGAATCAGCTCCCTGCAGATCTTCGTTTGGCCCCTGATCTCCCGCCCTTCTATCGAGACCTGAAGACTTGGCTGTTTCAGCAGGCTGGCCTGGATTGATCCGGGGGTGGGTCGTTTTAATTGCATTGTTTTGTAATTTTAAATTGTTTTAATTTAATTTTTAGTTATTTATAGACTTGTAGTTGTTTAATATTTTTTTATTGTAAATGTATTCTCTTTTATATGTTCGCCTGAGTCCTTAGGGAGAAGGGCATACAAGTCTAAATAATAATAATAATAATAATAATAATAATAATAATACAAAAACAACAAAACAACAAAACAACAACAATAATAATAATAAATATGTAAATATTGATTTTTTTTTATAAAAAAGAGCAACTTTTACCCAAAAGCAGGCAAAGCAGGCAGGCAGATTGAGTTGCTCATTGAATCAGATACACTTAGAGATTTATCTATCTGCAATCGGCTACCTGAGTCTCACACAAAATTTGCTTGCAAGCAAACTCATAAAATTTGCTTGCAAGCAAACTCATAAAATTTGCTTGCAAGCAAACTCACAAAATTAACTCACAACACACCATGTATGTAAATATTGATTTTTTTTTATAAAAAGCAACTTTTACCCAAAAGCAGGCAAAGCAGGCAGGCAGGTTGAGTTGCTCACAGAATCACTTGTTCACTTAGAGATCTATCTATCTGCAATCGGCTACCTGAATCTGCACTGAAAAGTAGAAGCTTCAGTCCTAAGGAAGGTTCAGCTCTGCTTTTAGATTAGCTAGTAAGCAAGAAATCCAAGGATTCTATAGAACCGGGCCAAACCAGTAGCATCCCACCCCTGGATATGTTTCAGTAGCTCTAGCAACTACGGTACTTAATGTGCACATTAAAGAACAGCTCAAGTCTTTTTGTTTGTTCCTCTGAATTCAGAGAAGTACCTAGGACTAAGCCTAAAAGAATTGAAATAAGGTTTAAATTAGCCTTGATACTGGGCAAATTAAATCATTGATTTAAACTGCCTTTTAAAAAATTGGTCCACTTTGACTCAGGCCAAGTATTTGTGCCTGCACAGTAAATAACAATTCACCCTTTAAATGCAGCTTTGTATGCTAGGAAGTTTTCTGTTATTTTTTTTCTTCAGAAACCAGTCAGGAATTCTTTTAAGAAGTGAGAAAAAAAGCTTCCTAAATATCAGAAAACTGCTTTCTAAGTTACTGTTAAGCTTAAGTAAAGCTTGAGAGAGCTCCTAAAACGGGATAGGCAGGAAGTGATGGAGTGTCCTCTATAATTTATTGTAGATCAAGATTTATAGTTTCCTAGTTTCTGAATGAAAGCTGGGTTTACCTAACACAGTTGGCTAAAATGTGGATGGTAAATTTGTGGCTCTCTGGATATTCACACACCCATGTTTAATTGAATGAACCTTGTTATTTACACAGCACACTGACGCATAAATGAATTGACTATATTTTTGTTTAGCAAAAGTGAATTTGGGCATGTCAATAAACCACAGTACAGTTAGCCATGGGTTAGCATATTGTGTGAACACAACCAAACCTGTTAAAGTGCTTTTCCTTTCTGTTGCTTTGATTGATGAAAACCAGGAAGGGCTTTTTCTGCAAAATGATCTGGGAATGGAGTCTTATACTTCTGTAATCACAAATTCATGGTCTTAAGTACTCATATGGCCCTGTATTTTACGTCCTCCAGATGTGTTGGTGTATACTTTCATAGAATCCACTATGTGCTTACTCTGTTTCTCCAGCATGCCTATGGGAGAATCCACACATACGGGTTGAATCTGCCTTTCTGCCCAGAGACTGAGTCATCAATCTTTGCCACGCCTCTTCCTGTCGGGCCAGGAAGTCCCCAGGCCCCAGTCACGACTCAGTCTTGGTCCAATAGAGATGTGGCAAAAGTTGGCTCCAGTGATAATTTGGAAAAGCAGCATTCTTCACTGTGTGGATTCTCCAAAGGTTTGCAAAGAGTTAAAAAAAACTGAAGACAGGCAGCAATTGAAAATTTACAGCCTGCTCTTTACTTTGTTATTGCATGGCTTCCTCTGAACTACCAATTAAGGCCTAACAGCCCAGGCAAACAGAGGAGAGCTCAATCATTATTTTGCACACCCTGGGGGGGGGGGTGTTCTACAGCTGCGATTAACATCACCGCGCTGTTTGAATGCACAGGCTCAACCAGGTAACTCTGGAGGGGCCGTTTTACCTTATAGCGCCAAACAGCTGATCTTCGGGGCCGCCGGCTGCCATTTTGCTTGTAGACCTCATGGCGAGTTGTGCAGGCTACCTCCGGAAACTGGTAGTGCCGCCACTGCCACAGCCCAGGGAAGGAATCCAGGGCTGAAGAGCTGCCTAAAGGAGAGGATTTGGAGGATTGAGCACTCAGCTCTCCTAGCACATTATCTGAGCTGAAAGCACAGTGGCTGATCACTCAGCAGCTAGAATGGAGCCCAAATGTGCTAAATGGTCCAAACAGAGACCCAAGAAGGTCAGATCTGCAAGTAAAGAGGCAGCAAAGAAGATAAAGGCAAAAGCTCTTTATTCAAGGAAGCCTACCAGAGCAGAAGAAAGGGATGCATGCAGAAGGCAGAGGGCGCTTGAAAAACAATTCTCCAGAGCTGAGAAGCAAGCAGAACAGGAGAGGTATTCCCCCTCCGTCCCCCAGCCAGAGCCTGGTTGGTCCTGCCCTCAGCAGCCATTAGTGCAAGCCTTGTCTGCAGTTCAAGGATCATGGTCACCAGAGGGAAATAGACAGCAGGAGTATATTCCCTCTGCAGAGGAAATCCAAACTGAAAGATTTCCCTTTGATTGCGTGATCCCTAACCCTTCAGATTTACAGGTCAGAGACAGAGCTAGGGTTCCAGAGGCCACATTCACTCCCACTGCAGCGTGGCTCTACTCACCAGATAGATTGGGACCAGAATGATCAGATGAGATCAAGGCCTCATTTCTCAGGCCATTTCTCAGGGTGTGTCCTCTACCCTGAAGGGGAGGAGCCATTCCTCTTCCCTGGGGTCTGAACCTCCATTGCAATCTGTGCAATACCAAACCTCTATGGAATCCCTTAGACACCAAAGGGCTGCTTCACCGGCCTAATTCATCAGGTGTAGGGCATCAGTTATGGAGGAGGAGGATCAAAGAGAACAAGGGTTTTCTGAGGATGAGGACTTATCTCCTGATCCTCCCCCGTTCACTGGACTATTTAGCCCAGTCCTGTTCAAATCCCTCCTCCACAAGGCTAGGACCACAGCCCAAATTGATCCTCAGCCTGGTGTTCCAGCTGTTCCACCTGACAATCAGGGCCCTAATAGCAGGGTTTTTTAAAAAAATAATTTTATTAAACAATTTTTCTTATATACAACATTTCCATTCATTATAACGCTTTTGTGACGATATACATACCTTTACATAAATCTTAACTATCTATACACTTGTCTATGTTTCTTTATCCACTATATCTTTTACCTTATTATCTTACTGTCTTCTTCTCTATTCAACTTTATATCTATTATTTAGCCAATCATACAGTACATTCCATGTCAAGTAATAATCCGTTTCCTCTCTTTCCTTTAGCTCCATGGTCAACTTATCCATCTCGGCATACTCTAGTATTTTTCTTACCACATTTTCCTCTGGTGGCATACTATCATTTTTCCAATTCTGTGCACAAGTTATTCTTGCTGCCGTTAATAAATGTAGCATTAAATACTCTGTTCTCCATTGAGCTGCTCCGAGCATCCAGAGAGTGGGAGGTGCTTAGTCTCTCTGTTCTGATAGGCTGGGCTTAACTGAAGGATGTTCTTACTCCTCCTCCTCTCCTACGTCCCCCAGTTTAGCTCAGCCTTCGGTTCGGTAGGCAGCTTTTTCCTTTGGTCGGAGCAGGAATTTGCTACAGGTATTCTCACTTCTCAATTGGCCCGGTTTCAAATTATTGTTCAATCGATTGGTTTCTAATCTAAATTCACCAGCAAGCAAGCCTTTAAGTGCTGACTGCATTGGACTCAGCAGTTGGCAGGCCATGGCATCCAGCTTATGCCAGTTTCTGGGAGAGTCTTGAGTTTTCGTTTCCCTCGCTTCTCCCTGCCTTGAACTTTCATTTTCCCTACTTGCTGTTCTCTTTGTTGCCGATAAGCCCCTTCTCGGGGGTTAATTCTGATTGATTCCTTGAATCCTCCCCACTGAGAAGGCTGGGGGTAGGGGCGCAGGAGTCCCGATTCCCCCGTTTCTGCCGCTCTGCTTCTTAATTACTCGATTGCGACTGCGGGGGCGGCAGAGCTGTGCCTGGCACCAATGAGGTGGTTGGCGCCGTTTTTCTGCTGGAAGTTGCGGCCTCGCAGGTGCGCGCTTCCAAATTACCAGGGCGTTGCCCATGAGGCTTTGTGAGGGCCCTGACTGGGTAGATCCCAGTTTCCCTGTGAGAGGATTATTTTCTCCCCCTGGCGCTCTATGTAACAGGGCCCAGGGGATAGTCCTGGTCTCCCTGCAAAACTTTTTGTTTGGGTGAATTCTGTCTCTGTTGGCATCCCTCACAATGTGTTTTTCTATTGTTGTACAACCCATATACATATATATACCTATCTATTCTATTATCTAGACAATCTAGCACAGCAATCAATATCACCAATTTATCCCCAGGCCTGGGCCTGAGGGAGCAGTTGATAAGGGCCTAATCTCTGTACTTGTGCCCTGTAACTTATAGTTCTCAATTTGGCCTACATTGATTCTTTTTCTGAGGCTCCTTTCCTACAGTAATCTTTATATCTCTGGAAACATTGGTTTCTCATTCAAAAGGTGGGCACACAACAATTCCTAGTTTTTTCTGGTATCTCCATATCAATAATAATAGCAATAATTGTAATACATATTGCTTACATTCAAGAGCCTCTATTCCAAAAGGGGAGTGGATCTTATTGGGGTGCCTTGCCCAAGTGCTGGAGCAGGACCCCGGACGTGCCAACCGTCCAGGCAACTACCTTTCTATTCTCATAGCCTTATTGCATATCTATATCCATAATTACTCATCTGTCTCTGAGTTTTTGAGATACCTCATCCAAGGCAATGGCAAGTAGGAGTGGCGACAAGGCACGCGGCCAAGACAAACCTGAAGGGAGTAAAGGTCCTTCTAAGGCCGCACAAAAGGAGGCATCCAGATGCCAGAAGGTGCTGGAAAAACAAATTCAAAAAAAATACCAGGGACTCTGAAAGAGCATCCTAGACCCCGGCCCCTACTCCGCCTCCCCAACCCCTTCCAACCTCTAGACCTTTAGACCTCTCCATGTCACCCAGACCTAGCTCCTCAGTCACATCGAGCGCCCAACCTCCCAGAAGGGTGCCTGAAGCAACCTTCACCCCTACAGCGGCTGGATTGCGTCAGGAAGAATTCCTCCCAGAGGAGGTTCCAGAGACCATGAAGGCATGGATGGAAATGGCGATTACTAGGGGCATCGCAGCTGGGGTTCAGCAATCTCTTGCAGCCAGACAAGCTCTCAGATAAGGTGACTCGTGCTCTGTGAGATCCCCTGTCAGAGCGGACTTGGACATCTCTCAGGTACCTCCCTACAGAGAATTTCATCCTCAACCCCATCAGGATCAGGAGGAGGGGGAAGAAGTGGATCCCCTGGTACAGATTGACTCGGTCTCTGTCCAGGAGAGTGAGGACCCCCTTGAGATTGAACCCATGGAAAGAGGGATGTCTGATGACGAGGACATCAGGCCGGACCAACCCACTTTTACGGGCCTCTTTTGCCCGCAATTATTCAAATCCCTCCTTCTCAAGGCAAAAACCACAGCCCGCATTCCTCAGTCTTCCTCAGTCCCACAACCTGTGGATCCTGAGGATGCGGAGGATCTGATCTTTTGTCAACCCGTTAATGAGGAGGACATTATTCTGGTCCCCAAAATGTTTTCAGACCTCCTCCACAAACAATGGACTTCAGCAACATCTTTCCCGGCCCCTTCTAATTTTGATAAAAAGTTTTTCAATCTAGATCTGGACTTTTCTGACAATATTAGTACTCCTGAGGTTGATGAGCCAGTAATTGCCCTGGCCTCTTCCTCCACTATCCCTACAGAGGCAGAAGATGCTCTAAAGTCAGATGAAAAGAAGGCCGAGATAGCTCCGTAAAGCCCATCAATCAGATGCTTGGGCCATCAAGGCAGCCACGGCGGCATCCTTTTTCACAAGGGCATCTCTCAGGTGGCTCCGTCACCTGAGGGATACCATTCCGAATTCAAACATAAGGGCCCACCAGGACAAAGCAAAACTAATTGCAGCTACTGAATTCTCCGCTGACACTACTTTTCATTCTGTCAAATTTTCCCCCCGAGCCATTGCCTCACAGGTTACTGCCCGTAGACTACTGTGGCTGAAGCATTGGCAGGCCGACAGCAAAAACAAATGGAAGCTCGTTTCATCCCCCATTTTGGCTAATAAGTTATTTGGACCTGCCCTGGACCCCCTATTGATAGAGACCAGAAACAAATGAAAAATCCTTCCTTCCCTCCTACGCCATTCTGACAATATTTATTTATTTATTTAATTGGATTTATATGCCCCCATCTCGAGGGGACTCAGGTGACACACAATATATAAACAATAAATACATCTTTATCAAATTCAATCCAATTATAAAATCAATTAAAATACCCTTAAATTAAAATTCCCAACCCTGCTCAGTCCAGGCCAGCCTGTACAAACAGCCAAGTCTTGAGATCACGGGAAGGAGCGCAGGTCGGGGCCAAACGCAGCTCTAGAGGTAGCTGATTCCAAAGGGTGGGCCCCCACAGAAGGCCCTCCCCGGGGACCGCCAACCGACATTGTCTGGCCGGCACCCCAGGAGGGCCTGCCTATGGGAGCGTGCAGGCGATGGACCTCGATGCTGGTAGGAGCTCCTGCAAGTACCCGGACCCGAGCCATGCAGGGCTTTATAGGTTAATACCAGCACCTTGAATCTTACATGGAGGGCAACCGGCAACCAATGAAGGTCGCAGGGGAGGGGTGTCACATGGGAGAATCGGGCGCTCCCATCACCACCCGCGCGCCGCATTTTGTACCAGTTGAAGCCTCCATAGTCCTCAAGGGCAGCCCCAGGTAGAGAGCATTGCAGTAGTCAAGACAGGGAGGCAACTAGCATGAGTGACCGTGTGGGAATCTCGGTCCAAGTAGGGTGCAACTGGTGCACCAGGCGAACCTGGCAAAGCCCTCCTGGCTACGGCTCCCACCTGCTCCTCCATACTGAGCCGTTCGTCCAGGAGGACACCTAAGTTGCGCCTTATCCACAGGGGGCAACACCTCTCCCCCTATGGTCAAAGATGGAATATCTTGAACCCGAGATGCCGGTATGCACAGCCACTCAGTCTTGTCAGGGTTGAGCTGGAGCCTGTTCCTCCCCATCCAGATCCGCACCGCCTCCAGGCATCAAAGCAGGGGAGGGCATCACTGAGGTGGTCTGGGGTGGAGATGTAAATCTGGGTATCATCAGCATATTGATGATACCTCACCCCAAAACCACGGATGATCTCACCTAGCAGCTTCATGTAGATGTTGAACAGGAGGGAGAAAGCACCGACCCTGGGAACCCCACAAGTGAGGGTCCTCGGGGTCGATCTCTGCCCCCATCAACACCCACTGCGTGCGTCCCAAGAGGAAGGAGGAGAACCACCGTAAAACGGTGCCTCCCAACTCCCAAAGACGCCGCAATAAGATACCATGGTCGATGGTATCAAAAGCCGCTGAGAGGACTAATAGGACTAGGACAGAGGAATGTCCCCTGTCCCGAGCCCTCCAGAGATCATCGATCAGCGCGACCAATGTCATCTCCGTGCCATAGCCAGGCCTGAAGCTCGATTGAAACGGATCTAGGTACTCGGTTTCTTCCAGGAAAGCCGGAAGCTGTTGTGCCACCATGCTGTCAACAACCTGGGGGCAATAATAGACACCCTTTTTCTCTCACCTGATCGATTAGAAAGCGTAAGGAGTTTGGCACAAAATATTAGATCCAAAAGGCAGGCTTCTTTGGCTAACTTGTCTAAGTTGTTAGGTAAATTGATTTCTTCAATTTCCATTGTTCCCTGGGCATGTCTCCACGCTAGGGCGCTCCAGTGGTTTCTTGTGCCGTATCAAAGATCGGGTCGCTGCAACTCCACAGCAAGGGTCCGGGTACCAACAAAGGTGAGGCTCTCTTTTCTCTGGTGGACAAACCCATCCATCAACAAAGGATCTCCTCTACAGGAACCCCAAAGGCTCACAATTACCACAGACGCCAGTCTGTTCGGATGGGGCGCACATCTTCAGTCCCTGTCAACTCAAGGTCGCTGGTCAGCAGACGAACAACAGAACAGTATAAACTGGTTAGAGCTCAGGGTGGTCCATCTGGCATTGCGCAGCTTTCTTCCTCACATCCATCACAAACACGTTCTCATTCTCACCAACAATATCACGGCGAAGCACTGCGTGAACAGACAGAATGCGCTTTTCGGCACTCCTGATGAAGGAGGCAGAGAGGCTATGTCTCTGGGCGGAACGTCACTTAAGCTCCATAAATGCGGAGCATATCTCGGGGATTGGCTCAGCAGAGCCACAGTAGATCCATCCGAGTGGTGTCTTCATCCAGACTTGTTCCAAGAGCTGACACAGAGATTCGGCAGCCCATGCGTGGATCTGTTTGCCTCCCCCCTGAATGATCATCTTCACAGGTTCATATCCAGATACCCCTCACAAGGCGCAGAGGACGTCAACGCTCTCCGCTGTCCGTGGCCTCACGGCCTGTTGTATGCCTTCCCTCCCATCCCACTGATACCCAAGGTAATTCAGAAGCTCTTAGCGGAAAAGGCCACCCTGATCCTGGTCACCCCATTCTGGCCCAGGAGGCCGTGGTTTGTGGATCTCCGCAGACTATCCACGGAGGAACCTTGGAGGATCCCAAATCACAAAGTTTGCCTCACACAAGGTCCGCTCCAACACCCGGACCCGCAACGGCTTCAACTAGCCGTTTGGAGGCTGAATGGCAACACTTAAGAGCGGATAATCTCTCGTTGAAGGTCATCAAAACAATCCAGGTGGCACGCCGACCTTCCACTAACAGGATATATGAAGCCACGTGGAAGTCCTTCTCTGCATGGTGCCTCTCTCACGAGGCGGATCCGCTTTTCCCATCGGTGGCACAGGTGTTGGATTTTCTTCAAGCTGGCCTAGACAAGGGCCTCTCGCCAAATACTTTGAAGCGGCAGGTGGCAGCCATTGTGCCTGTAGTACATTGGACTGGTTTTTCCTCCATTTCACACCATCCTAGGATCAAGGCCTTCCTTAGGGGTGCTACCAACTTGTGCCCTCCAGTGGTCCACCGCTATCCGACATGGGACCTTACCCTGGTTCTCACATCGCTCATCAAGGACCCATTTGAACCCCTGAGGTCTACCAGCCTCCAATTCTTAACCTATAAGGTGCTCTTTCTTGTAGCTGTTACATCGGCTAGGTGCATCTCAGATGTAGCGGCCTTGTCAAGTCAAAATGATCTCTGCGTTTTCCACGCAGACAGAGTGGTTCTGCGTCCAGATCTGACATTCATGCCGAAGGTGAACTCAGCATTCCACAGGACACAAGAATTGGTTCTTCCTAACTTTTGCCCAAGACCTTCTCATGGTCTGGAACACCAGTGGCATCGGCTGGATGTTTGCAGAGCTCTACGCATTTACCTGCACAGAACGGCCCCGTTTCGGAAGTCTGAGGCTCTATTTGTTTCATTCAATCCAGCCAATAAAGGGCAGAAGGTGTCATCCTCTACTATTGGTCGCTGGTTAAGAGCTACAATTGCTAAGGCCTATAAGTCACAATCCCTAACGGTGCCTTCCGGTAACACTGCCCACTCCACTAGGAGTGCGGCAACCTCTGCTGCATGGGCCACTCAAGCTCCTATCACCGAGATCTGTAGAGCAGCAACATGGGCCTCGCCATCAGCTTTTGTCAGGCATTACAAGGTTGATGTCTTTGCTTCAGCTGCCTTCCTTTGGCAGGCAGTGTTACAGAGGTTCACTCAGATGGGAGAGTCTTACCCAGATGGAGTCCCTCCCGTAGGACAGGCCCAGCTTTGGTATGTCCCACTCTCTGGATGCTCGGAGCAGCTCAATGGAGAATGGGCGTTGGTACTTACCTGATACGCCCTTTCTTGGTGAGCTGTGATGAGCATCCAGCCCCTCCCTGTTTTTCCGTCTGAGGGGGTACTTCCTGTTCCGACCAAACATTGACCTTGAGCTAGCTTGAGGTCGCCCTGTCGATGAGTATTGTCCGACTCTTTGTCTTCACAAAACTGGGGGACAGAGGAGAGGAGGAGGAGTAAGAACGTCCTTCAGTTAAGCCCAGCCTATCAAAACGGAGAGACTAAGCACCTCCCACTCTCTGGATGCTTATCGCTCACCGAAAAGGGTGTATCAGGTTAAACTCCATTTTCTTATCATATTTTCCCGTTATTATACTTAATAGAAAAGTACCTGGTCTTAATTCAATTTGCTGTTTAATTATTTCTTCTATCCATTTTTTTTGTCCTTATCCAATATTTTCTCACTACAGGGCATGTCCACCACGCATGGTAATATGTTCCTTGATTTTGTTTGCATTTCCAACATTTGGATGATCTATTTGGGAACATTTTTGCTAATCTAGCAGGTGGTAGGTACCACCTGTAGAACATTTTATACACATTTTCCCTGTATGATGCGGACATCGTCAATTTATAATTCTTTTCCCATGTTTTTTCCCATTTCTCTAATTCTGTCATGTAGCCAAAATTTTTCACCTAAACAATCATCATTTCTTTAACCCTCTCCTCTTCCATCTTATAATCCAACAAATAATTATATAATTTTTAAATCAATTTCTCCTCTGGACCTTGTAGAAACTTGCATAATTGTGATAGTTCTCTATATATCCCATGTCTTTCTGTATCTTTCTTGAATCTTGCTTGTATTTGCGTATACATCCACCACTCTACCTCAATTCTTTGCTCTTTTAATTCTTGTTTTGTTTTTAATATCCCTTAATGTCCTTATACCTTACTATCTTATCAGGATTTAACACATTTGGATATATTGCTGTTTCCATAGTTGATAACCAGATTGGAATTTTGTCATAATGATTTCTTTTAATCTTTCCCCAAATTAATAGCAATGCATTTCTTATTTGGTGTCTTTGGAAATAACTATGAGTCTTGTTTTTCCCATCCCATAAAAATGCGTGTCACCCTCATTGTAGGTCGTGTCCTTCAATTGTTAGTATTCTTTTATTTTCAACATTACCCAATCTTTGATCCATGTAAGGGCTGCTGCTGTATAATATAGTTCCCAATCTGGCAGAGCAAAAACCCCTCTCTTTTTTGGCAATATGTTCATTTTTGTTGTGACTATTCGTCCTATAAGTGAGAGTTGTAAATTCTTTCAATTATCCAAATCCATCTTAATTTTTGTTAACAATTTTGTATAATTATCTTCTTTAATAGATATACTTTTCGCTGCAAGACAAATTCTAAAATATTTAACTTTTTTAACAATTTCCATTTCCATTTTTTTTTCCAATTCTTTGTTCTGTTTCTTAGTAAGATTTTTTGTTACGATCTTTGTCTTATTTTTATTTATTTTAAGACCTGCCACTTTTCCAAATTCTTCTATTTTCCGAATTAATTTGGGTCCCGACTCTAACAGTTTCCTCAATCACGAATACCAAATTGTCCACAAAAGCTTGGACTTTATATTCCTCTTTTTTTATTTTGAAACCTTTTATTTCTTGTTCCCCTCTAGTCTGTCCAAGTAACACTTCTAAAGTCAGGATAAACAACAATGGTGATAGCAGACATCCTTGCCATACTCCCTTCGATATTTGAAATTGTTCAGTTAACTCTCCATTTATTATTACTTTTGCCTTTTGTGTGGAATATATTGCTTGTACCATTCTTATAAATTCTCCCCAAAATTCATAATTTCTAATTGTTTATTAATAAACTGTCAATCCAAATTATCAAAAGCCTTTTGCGCATCTAGAAACATCAATGCTAATTGTCTTCCAGAATGTACTTCATAATATTCCAGTATGTTTATAATCATTCTCAAATTATTTTTCATCTGTCTGTTTGGCAGAAATCTGTTTTGATCTGGATGTATCAATTCGTTTAACACCTTTTTTAGCCGTTCTGCCATTATGGATGCAAATATTTTATAATCAGTATTCAATAAAGAAATAGGCCTATAATACTTTATTTGGTGGTGGTTTGTCTCTTCTTTTGGGATTAATGCTATGTACGCTTCCGATCAAGTTTTGGATAATTTTGCTTCTGCCAATGCTTCATTATATACCTTTATCATAATTGTCTCTAATGGCTTTTGTATATTTTTACAAAGTTCTACAGGTATTCCATCTGGGCTCGGGGTTTTATTGTTCTTTTGTTTTTTTATCGCGCCTCTGCCATTTCCATAATCATTATTTTTTCATTTAACATTCTTTTTATCTCCTCAATTTTGGTTAATTTTTTCTTATCCAAATATTCTTTAACATTCTTTTCTGTTATATTTTCCTGACTGTATACATTCCTAAAAAATTCTTGAATAATTTTCTTTTTCTCTTCTGTTCTATGACATATATTCCCTTTGTCATTTTGCAATTGGTGTATTATTCTCTTCTCCTTTCTTTTCTTAATTTATTTGCTAGCCATCTCCCCGACTTATTCACATGTTCAAAAAAATTTTGTTTCACCCTTTTAACTTTTTGTGCCATTTTTTCCTGTACTGTTAAATTCAGTCTATGTCTTATAAGTTCCATTTTCTTTTTAACTTTACCCTTTTGAGGATGGTTCTGTAGTTCTACTTCCAGTTCATAAGAAAGTTCCTCCTATGTGACTTCTTGTTGATATTTTTTTTCCCTATTTTTTCTTGCCACATATGTCAATCCTCAGATGTACGCCTTTGCTGTGTCCCACAACATTTGTGTTGTTGTTCCTTCTTTCCTATTTTCTTTGAAGAAGAAGTCCAACTCCCTCCCCATCATTTGTACATATTCTGTATCTTTCATTATTGTTTGGTTCACTGTCCATCTTCCTCTTCTCTTCTGACTGCTCCATATCACTTTTATTGGATTATGATCAGCTCAAGAGTTGGTTGTTATTTCTACTTCCTGTATATCATTTTTCAATCCCGATGTCATCCATGCCATATCAATTCTTGACCATGAACAGTAATGCATTTAATTAAAAGGTATACTGCCTACTTTCATTTAAGTTCCCTGCATATGTCTTGTAAGTTTTAATTCTTTTGTCTGTCTCTCAAAAGAAATGTGCTTGGAAGTATTCTCTTAATTTTATTATTTTTACTGCTTTTATAGTCCTTTTTAACTTCCACCACTGCATTGAAATCACCTATTAAGCACACATTTTCATACTCGGTCTCAATTATTATTATTATTATTTTTATAAAAAAGTTTTTAATTTTTGATACAAACATACAAACAGGACATACAAAACATAAAAAACATCTTCCATATATACATACAGTGTGTCAGTTGGTTACAAATCCTTTGTGTCATCCTTTCATATTCATCACTCACAATTTATCAAAAAGAAAATTTCTCATATTATCAATAAAACATTATGTATTTATCAATTATTACTTGTGTACAATTAAACTATTTATTTCATCATATATCTGAGATATATTTTTAATCTAAAATTTATGTTATACTTTCATCCAATGGTTATATATATCAACATTATATTTTATATCAGCCTATTATATTTCTATTACAAAATTATATAGTCTATTGCATTACCAAGTCTTTTTATCCAACCATTGATAAAACAAATCCCATATCTTGTAAAATTGTTTATCTTCTTGTTCTCTAATTTCAAATGTCAATTTACTCATTTCAGCACAGTCCATAATTTTCCTAATCACTTCCTCCTGCATAGGTATTTTATCATTCTTCCAATTTTGGCAAATACAATTCTAGCTGCTGTTAAAACATTTACAATCAAATATTTCAACTCTTTATTGTAGATATCTGGTATAATTCCCAATAAAATATTTCTGGTTTCAAGTCTATGTGTTGTTGTATCATTTTTCCAACCATATGTGGATTTTAGTCCAATATCTTTTTGCATCCGACAAGTCCACCACATATGGTAATATGATCCAGGTATCTGATGACATTTCCAACATTTATCCGATTTATTCTTAAACATTCTTGCAATTCTCATTAGGGGTAAGTGCCACCTGTAAAACATCTTATACAAATTTTCTTTATAAGCAGTTGACATTGTCATTTTATAATTCTGGGACCATAATTTTCCCATTTCTAGATCAATCCCATATCCAAATTTTTCCCCAAGCAATCATTGTTTCTTTAACTTGTTCCTCTTCCATTTTAATTTCTAAAAATATCCATAAAGTTTTTAATCACCTTTTCATCAGTACCCATCAATATTTTTGTCTAGCCCAATCTGCTTGTTATAAATACCTTCTACTTTTAATAATATCCTTATCAAATCTAGATTTGTACTTGCAAAATATGAGAAAACCAATTCATTTATACCTTGTTCTTCCAACGCTTGCATAGATTTAAGTTCCACCCTTTCATTCAATATCTCACCATATCTAACTGTTTGTTCCTTTTATATATTACTGATATGAAAAGGAAAGCTTCAATATAGAATATCCATATTTAAATTTTCAAGTAATGTTGTTTTTTTAATCTTCTCCCCAGTTTAAAAATAAAGCTTCTCTA
>SOZL01001312.1:0-49546 GCA_009733165.1 Naja naja
TTCTTAGTTGAAGTCGGTCAGATTCGGATCGACTGGACCTCCAACTTCTCTCTAGGCCCCTCCTTCATCTCCAGGAGCTCCATGGAAAACCAGGGAGCCAACCGGGAACTGCACTGGGTCAGAGGCCGCAAAGGGACAACGTGGTCGTGAGCCTCTGAGGCAGCCTTTTGCCAGGTGTCTACCAGGGCCTCGACCGGGCTGTGGGTAAGGGTGGCAGGAATCAGCCCAAGCGCTGTCTGGAACTCTTCTGGGTCCATCAGGTGCCTAGGGCAGAACCATCTAGTCGATTCCGCATCCCAACGACATGGGGTGGCATACTGGAAGGCCAGCCGGAGGAGGTAATGATCAGTCCATGACAGGGGTTGAATAGTTAGTGATCCCCCACCAAAGCATCATACCACTGTCCGGAGATAAAAACAAGGTCAAGTGTGTGCCCCTCACCATGAATCGGACCCTGAATTAGTTGGGTCAGGTCCATGGCTGTCATGGAAGCCATGAACTCCCAATCCATCCCCAATGCTCCACCCAGAGAAGGCAAATTGAAATCCCCCAGAACAATGAGTCTGGGAACTCAACGGCCACCCCAATAGAACACCGAGTAGCTTGGGCAGGGTCATTGTCATGCAGCTGGGAGAAAGGTACATGAGCAACAGGCCCAACTGACCACCAGGGCCCAACTGCAGGAGGAGAGACTCACACCCACCTATCTGAGGAACAGTGGCCGCAGGGACTCCCTAATAACTGCCACCCCTGCCCCTACCCTGGGCCCAAGGTTGGTGCAGCATGAAACCTGTGGACATAACTCCGACAGAGGGACTCCTCCCTCTGGGCCCAGCCAGGTCTCCGTGATGCAAGCCAGGTATCTCGTAAGCAATTGACAAATCAAAATAAATAATATAAAAATAAATATTTAGATAAGCACAAACCCACTGCAGGAACACTAAAAAATTTAGAAAAAGGAAACATATAATCTATACAATATTTTCCAACTTCATCAAAAAGTACCTAATCAGTCAATGCAATATAGCATAACCAAGACAAGCTGTAAAAAGGATAACACTGCCATGCATCAAAAATATCTCAGACACAACCAACAAACTATTTCAATATGAGCCAGCAGGGCACCGTGGCAGCCAAAAAAAACCAAAACCAAGTTACATTAACAGAGGGATACAATCAAGTTCAAGTGAGGTACTAATACCACTGCATAAAGCCTTAGTAAGACCACACCTAGAATACTGCATCCAGTTTTGGTCAACACGCTATAAAAAAGATGTTGAGACTTTAGAAAGAGTGCAGAGAAGAGCAACAAGGATGATTAGGGGACTGGAGAGTAAAACATATGAAGAACCGTTACAGGAAGTGGGAATGGCTAGTCTAGTGAAGAAAAGGATCAGGGGAAACATGATAGCAGTGTTCTATATTTGAGGGGCTGCCACAGAGAACAAGGAGAGATTAAACCTAGAAAAGGAGAAATTTTCTGACAGTGAGAACAATTAACCAATGGTACAGCTTGCCTTCGGAAGTCGTGGGAGCTTCATCACCAGAGGCTTTCAAGAAGAGATTGGACTGCCATTTGTCAGAAATGGTGTAGGGTCTCCTGTTTGGGTGGGGGGTGTTGGACTAGATGATCTACAAGGTCCCTTCCACCTCTGTTAATCTGTAATCATTAAAACCCTCCAAAATATGCTAACTAAATTAAAGACCCAGCAACTCCAGAAGAAAAAATAGAAGCCATCTACAACATATAGTATAAGGACTGCAATAGCCACTATGTAGAAACAGGCAGAAGACTGGAAGAACACATTCATGAATACCAACTAGCAGCCAGAAGACACCATAAAAACTCTTGAATTTTACAACACATGGGCAGACTTAACCATAGTTTTAACTGGGAAACTATGACCATCCTAGGCCAAGCCAAGCCCAAAAACATTAGAGAACTTTTGGAGGTCTGGTACTCTCACAAGTCAGCCATCAACATAAACAACATCTATATATCATTCAAAAGAGACAATGAACAAGGCAGAAAGGGAGTCAAAAAACCAACACAATCAACAGGCAGATGAGCATTGATTACCACTAAGATTAACATCAGACAACAACCAAGAAGTAAACAAAACCTAATCAGGGAACTGCCAAACAAGCTAATTGTCAGGGTTCCAAGTGATACACCCATAGCAAGCTGACCTGAGCCTAACAGTAAACAGGACAACTAAAAAGCATGAAGACCACTCCCATCAACACTGACAGAGCAAGCCACTAGAGCAGAAATAGAGACAAACCTCATTTCTTTCTAGCACCAACGATTTAACGTATTCTGGGTCTGCAAAAAATGTCTGCAAGAAAACAACCAAGCTCAGAGAATATCAAGGATCCCTCATTTCAATCCTAAACTACAAATATTCTCCTCTATCACTAAATTATAACATCTTAGGTTTTGAGTGCATAGGAAGGCCATAAGAACTGGCAACTGTGATTTCACATGTTTGTATATATAATATCTTTTACACTATCAAAATATTGACATCTACCTATCCCAATGTCAATGTTCCAACCAAACTCTCCATCCCAAATTCAGCACTCAGAAACAAAGTCCATTCAAGTAAGAATTTATTAGAGAAGTCATATTGGCACCTCTGGGAAAAACCCAAATCTTTTTTTTAATAATGTTTTTATTTTAAATATAATAATTCCATCTTCAATTGAACAGTATGTTGTCTGGGTATAAATATCTTTATTAAACAATAATCAAAATTTGCAAATCATTCATTACATTGATCTTAATTCTACAATATTAAAATAGTAATATTCCACATATTAATTCTACAATATTAAAATAGTAATATTCAACATACTAGTCATAATATTTACTTATCTCTTTTAACATATCTTCTTTATTTTGTTTCCCTTTATTTTGTTTCTAACTTCCATTTTTGTTATTTAACCATTGATAAAATAGATCCCATATAATATAATATTCAGTTTGCTCTTTCTCCTTAATTGCCAATGTTAATCTATTAATTTCTGCACATTCTAATATTTTCCAAATCACATTCTCATCTGTAGGTATCTGTTCACTCTTCCAACATTGTGCAAATACAATTCTAGCAGCAGTTAATATATGAATCAGTGTATTTTGGGGGTAGAATTCCCAAAAGAAATATTTCTGGCTTTAAATCAATATGCTATTTTATCATTTTTTCCAACCATGTATGTATTTTTGTCCAGCATTTTCTTGCTTTTGGGCAAGTGCACCACATATGATAATATGACCTAGATATCTAGTGGCACTTTCAGCATTTAGCCGATTTGTCTTTAAACATCTTTGCCAACAGCGCTGGTGCAAAATGCCTTCTTATAAAACATCTTATACAAATTTTCTTTGTATGCAGTTGACATTGTTAATTTATAGTTCCTATCCCACAATTTTTGCCACTTATCTAATTCAATTGTATAACCAAAAATGTTTGCCCATGCTGTCATTATTTCCTTTACTTGTTTGTCCTCCAATTTAATGTATAATAGGTAACTATATGTTTTTTAAATCAATTTTTCTTCTGTCCCTGTTAATATCTTGTCTAGTTCTGTTGGTTCTTTATAAAAACCATATAGCTTTGCATCTTTCTCATGTCTAGAATATATCTGCACTTGGGAATACTGTGACACATTAATCCCTTGATCGCTCAATTCTTGTTTATTTTTGAGTTCCCCCTTCTCATTCAAAATATATTTATATCTAACAATATTTTCTATGTTAATAACATTTGGATAAACCAGTGCTTCCATTGTCGAAAGCCAAACTGTTATCCTCAAATGGTGTTGCTTTCTGACTTTCTCCCATACTAGCAATAATGCATTCCTAATATAATGCCTTTGAAAGTAACCATGTATTTTATTTTTCCCATACCACAAAAAGGTATGCCAGCCCAATTGCAAATCATGTTCCTCCAAAGTCAATAGCCTTTTGTTCCTCAATACAATCCATTCTTTCACCCAAGTGAGTACTGCAGCCTGATAATGTAATTCCCAATTTGGTAGCCCGAAGCCTCCTCTATTTCTCAAATCTTGCAGCATTTTTAGACTTATTCCTGCTTTTTTCCCTTGCCAAACATATCTTAATACTACTTTATTGAGTTCCTCAAAGTATTTTTTTTTTCAGTTTTATTGGAATTGTTTGAAATAAATATAATAATCTTGGCAATATATTGATTTTTATTGTAGCTATCGTACCTACCAGTGATAATTGCAGTTTTTTTTCATTTCACCAGATCTGTTTTAATTTGTTGCGTCAATTTATAATAATTATCTTCCTTAATAATTACGCATCTTGCTGTTAAATTAATCCCTAAGAATTTTACTTTCTTTGTAATCTGAATACCTATTCTCTTCATTAACTCATTTTTCTGCATTTCTGTGAGGTTTTTTAACTAATAGTTTTCTCTTTATTTATTTTCAATCCTGCCATTTTGCCATATTCCTCTATTTTTTTTATTAGTTTAGGCTGTTTTTTGTGGGTCTTCCAAAATAAAAACTAAATCATCTCCAAATGCCTGTAATTTTTTTTTAATTTCCATACCATTTATCTCTATATCTTGTCTAATATTTCTATTTAATACTTGCAGTGTCAATATGAATAATAGGGGAGACAAGGGACATCCTTGTCTTGTACCTTTTTTTAACAACAACCTTCTCTCTCATATCTCCATTTACATCACCTTTGTTGTTTGCTTATAATATATCTCCTTAATCATATTAATAAATCTCTCCCCAAAATCCATATCTTTCAACTGTGCTAGCATAAATTGCCAGTTCAAATTGTCAAATGCTTTCTGTGCATCTAGGAAGATCAATGCCATTTGGTTCCCTGGATGTGCTTCATAGTACTTCAATGTGTTTAAGATTATTCTCATATTATCTTTAATTCATCTCTTAGGTAGAAATCCATTTTGATCTGGATGTACAAATTGATTTAAAAATATTTTAAGTCTTTCTGCAATTATTGAGGTGTATATTTTATAATCTGCATTCAATAAAGATATCAGCCTATAATTTTTATCTGTTGTAAGTCTGAGTCCTCTTTTGGTATGACCATAAGGTATGCTTCTGTCCAGGAGTTTGGTACTTTCGCATCTAACAGTATTTCATTGAATACTTCCAGCATTGCTATTCTTAGGATATTTTGCAAACCTTTGTAAAGTTCTGCTGGTAGACCACCTGGGCCCATGTTTTTCCATTTTTTTGTCTCTTAATTGCTTCTGTTAGTTCCATCATTGTTATACGTTCATCTAACATGGGTTTTACTGTTTCATGTATTTTAGGTAATTCTGTTTTTTTAAAGTATTGTTTTATTTTATGTTGTCTTCTGAGACTGTCTCTTGATCATATAGTTTTCCATAATAATTTTAAATCATTTTCTTTTTGTCGGCATTTTGGTGATAAATATTTCCTTCCTCATCCATTACTTGATGTATTTTTTTTCTTTTTCAATTTGTATGCTAGCCATCTTCCTGGTTTGTTTGCATTTTCAAAGAAATTTTGTTTAGTGTTCTAAATTTTTTGAGCTAATTCTTCTTTATCTATTATATTTAACTTGTGTTTTATTAATGGCATTTCATTTTTTAAATTTGTGGTTCTTTTTGTAGTTCTATCTCTAGTCTCTTATATTTTTCTTCTAGTGTCTTTTGATTTTATTTCTTCTTGTTGTTTTCCTTTCCCATATAGGTTATGACTAAATCTCTAATATATGTCTTGGCTTGATCCCATACATTTTGTAGTGAGGTCTCTTCTTTTCTCTTCTTTTTGAAGAAAAAAAATCTAATTCTTTTTCCATGAATTGAGTCAAAGGTGACCAGGAATTGTGGCAGGGCAGCAGCTGGAGGGGATACAGCTGCAACTGGAGGAATTGATGGCAGGACAGGAGCTGGCATTCACTGGTACAGGATCCACCCATGTCCTGGATAGAAAGTCCACCCGGGCAGAATATGGTCTGTTGGCGGCATCCCGGGAGATGTTGGTGGGGCTTACTGAACTGGTCTGGATACACCTCCTGCCCTGCCTCTGGCTCCAGGGCTTGAGTGGTACAATGGGCCTTGTGGTCGTCCTGCCATGGGGTGACTGGGCTGCTGCCCCAGCAGAGGCACTTTGCTACGGGAGACTGGCCAGTGCCGAGTGGAATGAAGCAGACGCTCTGCTCTGGACTGCCGTGCCTCCAGGTCCCAGATCATGGAAAGTGGGCTGTGGCAGCCCCCATCCTGGCTGAACCTCTAACATAACTTTCACCACTTCAGGTATTTTAGGTAACTCTGCTTCCCTTAAGTGTTACTTAAGTTTGTCTTCTGAAACTGTCTCTTGGTCAACTTCCCATAGTAACTTTGAATCACTTTCTTTTCATCCTCATTTTGATGATATAGATTCCCTTCCTCATCCATTAATTGTTGTATCAGGTTTTTTTTCTTTCTCTTTTTTCAATTTGTATGCCAACATCTTCCTGGTTTATTTGCATTTTCAAAAAAGTTTTGTTTGGCATTTCATTCTTTTGTATGCTAGTTCTTTATCTATTATGTTTAACTTGTGTTTTATTAATTCCATTTGACTTTTTAAGCTCTTTCTTTGTGGTTCTTTTTGTAGTTCTATCTCCAATCTCTTATATTCTTCTTCTAATGTCTTTTAATTTTGTCTTTTTTTTCCTGTTTTTCTTTCCCATATAAGTTTTAACTAAACCTCTAATATAAGCCTTAGCTTGTAGTGAGGTCTCTTCTTTTCTATTCTCTTGGAAAAAGAAACCTAATTCTTTTTCCATAAATTGAATAATCTTTGTCTTTTCAGATTCAAGGTATTAGTCATCACATATAAAGTCCTTCATGGCTTGAGTCCAGGGTACTTGCGGGAGCGTCTCCTGCCAGCGTTGACCTCCAATTGCCCTGTACACTCCCACAGGCAGGGTCTCCTGGGGGTACCATTGACCAGACACTGTTGGTTGGCGGTGCCCAGGGGTAGGGCCTTCTCTGTGGGAGCACCCACCCTGTGGAATCAGCTCCCCTTGGAGCTTCAGTTGGCCCCTGACCTCTGTTCCTTTCGCCGCAACCTAAAGACTTGGTTGTTTCAACAGGCCAGCCTGGACTGAATGGGGTGGGGTGGGGGTTTTTAAATCAATTTTTAGTTTTAATCAGGTTTTAAATTTTATTGGGCTTAGTTTAGTTTAATTCTATTTTAATATTTGTATTCTTGTTTTTTATTGTAAGCCGTCCTGAGTCCCTTGGGAGAGAAGGCGGCCTATAAGTCCAATTAAATAAATAAATAAATAAATAAATAAATAAATAAATAAATATTGATTGGTTCATCATCCATCTTAGATTTCTTTTTTGTCCTTTCCATGTGACTTTTATTGGCCAGTTACTTGTTTCTGTATTCAATTCTTGTACATTAGCCTTCAATTCAGCTGACATCCATATCATGTCTATCCTTGACCAAGACGTATGTCTTTTTGAGTAAAATGAATATTGGTTTTCCTTAGGATGTATCTCTTGCCATACGTCTTGAATATCTAATTCTTTAAGCCATTTGAAAAAGATATTTGGTAGTGTTTTCCTCACTTTTTTATTCACTTTCCTAGATTTATAATCTAGTTTCGGATCCACAATTACATTAAAATCTCCCACTACACAAATAAGTTCATATTCCAAACCTGCTATGTTCTTGTGTAGCTTGCTATAAAAGTCCTCATTTACTATTTGGTGCATAAATTGCTACCAATAATATCTGTTTATGGTTTATTGTTACCTCCACCATAAAAATCCTCCCTTCCTCATCCACAAATATTTATTTAGCATTTATTGCTTCTTTTACATAAAGTGCTACCCCCTCTTCTTATGTTGTGATAAAGAAGTGTATAATTTCCCAATTTTGGGGTATTCCAATAATTTATTATATTATGTTTTGATATGTATCTCTTGTATACAAATTATATCCAACTTTAATTTTTCTAGTTTACTAAAAGTTCTTTTCCTTATGACCAAATTCAATCCCTTTATATTAATGGAGAATACTTTCTTTGTCCTTCCATTGTTTACTTATAAATAGGTTTTGTTGTTCTGGTAGTTCTTATTTCTTTCTGTTCTTTTGCTTTTGCCCCTCCCTCTTTGTTATTTCCTCTGCATCTCTTTCTTTTGTTGACAGCAGAACTTATAGCTGAGCAAACAACAGGAGAAGCCCAGCTGGTGGATGTCTGCCCCAAGGTGCAAGCAGAGAAGGCCAATGTGCAGTCGGTCTGAGAGGAACTGACAGGGTGGGGGAGACTCCTATCTGGTGGAAAGTGGTGACTGATGGCAAGGCTCATTGTCATTGGCTGCTGGAGCTGAGGTCCTGCTGCTGTCACCAAGGTCCTCTGGGATGCATTTGATGAGATGGAGGGAGTGGAGAATGACAGATAGAGATGAGAAGAGAGACTGGAGCTACTCAACTGCTCTTAGCAGTCAGCAATAGAGCAGCTGAGAGAAAGGTTCGGTGAAACGAGTTTCCAGTATTCAGGATCATAGCAGCTCTGGGAGTCAGGAGGGGGGGCAGCCTTCTGGCAAGCGAGGCCACAGCATGACTGAAGGAACCTGGTCCTGCCCACGCAATTCTGACTGCCCAGCCTGAAGCTTCACCTAGGCATTGGCCATAGCCAAACCCAAGCTGTAGAGAGGGTTGACAATGAGGGGTTTGGCAATGGAGCAAAGACACCAGCCAGCTTCAGGAGTGGAGGACACAATAAGGCTAGTCCACATCCATGCCCAGCAACACTGCTGCAGCCAGCCAGCCCCCTGCCGACAACAGTGAGAGGCCCAGGGGCCTGGAGCAATGCCAGGCTGGCCACCCTGGCCTGGCCCCTGGTAGCAATTGGGCTATTGGCAGCCATCACCTCGGCCCATGGAGCCACTCCAAATGAGGACCACCTTTGATGGAAACCCCAACAAGCTGGCATTCTTCCTGAGCCATGTTATAGCCCACTTGGATTGCTACACCCCTGCCTACCCAACCCAGAGAGCCATGGTCGATGCGGTGGTGGTGAGATTGAAGGGTGAAGCTGCAGAGTGGGTGACAGACCTCCACAATGAGAAAGCCTGAGACCTGGGAAATGCCAGCATGTTCCTGGAGGAGTTGAGGTACCTGTTTGAGGACATGACAAGAGCTCAACAGACCAAAGGAGAGATACAGGTACTGAAAAAGGGGACCGGTCAGTGCAAGAATACATTCAGGAGTTTTGCTGGATTGCGAAACACTGGCCGGAACAGCTTCTTGTCTACTATTTCAAGGTGGGCCTTGACTGGGACCTGTGACAAGCCTGCACATACCGAGGCCTACCCAACCAACTCAATGAGCCACAGAGCTGGATGTGGAGCTGAGGGAATGCCAACCCAAGGAAGAAGCTACCCTGAGCTGGCCTGAGCCACAAAAAATAAAAGAGAGGCAACTAACTGCAAAATGGATGGTTCCCCGCATCGCTGTCTGGTCCCCAGAGAGAGCCACCTGGGTGCCTGAGTTGAAAAGGCCACCCAGAAAGGCACCCAAGAAGTCCAAGGCAGTGGACCAAGCTGTGGAGGTCCCTCCTCCACCAACTGATGAAGAAACTCTGGCCAACAAAGAGCATCTGCTGACTCTGTACAATAGTTAGGATGAGAGATAAGGTGACCCGATGGTAAGTGAAGCCACCCACCCTTTCATCCTCCCTGTAACTATCAGAGCCCCAAAATCAGGGGCTCAGAAAGTTCGAGGCCTTGATAGACTTGTTGCCTGATCAGCCTATTGGCTGCTGCAAGGCTATTGATCAGAACAAGAAAATTGACCAAAGCCATTAGGTTTGACCAGGTGGATGGCTCCTTGCTAGGGGGGGTTCAGCCACTCACTTGACACAGTCGAAAAGGCTAGAGATGGGCCAACACTGCAAAATGATTAGGTTCATCATCATCACCTCAAAGATGACCAAAGCAGTAATCCTGGGATTAGCCTGGCTGGACACCAGCTTGCCTGGTGTTGTGCTCCTCTGTAGGACTGGGATCCGTAAGGTGCTGGGGACAAATAATTTAGTTCCCTTCCACACTAGTGTTAAAGTTTGCAGCATAAATTCACATCCAGAAAACACACAGACTGATTCAGCAGGATCATTAACTTATTTATATCATATTAACACGAGTAAAGTTTACAATACCATTTGTAGATTCTTTCAATGTAACAAGCAAAAACACAAGCAGCAGCAGCTCAGAGCAGAACTCTAGTTTTTAGCAAGCAAGCAAGTCAGTTTCACTTTCAATTCTCAGCAAAGCACACAGAGTCAAACCAGTCTGTCAGCTCCCATTGGCTGGTCTGTTGCCATGCTTACTTTCTTAACCAAGTCGCTGCCAGCTAATGAATATATTCTGACAGCTAGTCCCTCTCTGTGGCCAAAAGTTGCTGGTGGTCTTTAAACCAGAGGTCGGTCAGCAGCTCGGCTTTGAGCTTTTGGGTAAGTTTGTTACCAGGCTCAGCTGACTGTCCCTGTGCCTGCTGTCTGGTGATCGCTTGAATGGCTTGCTGGGGGGTGGAATGATGGGGTGGACCACCTTCTCTCTGCTACTTTTGTACTGGGGCATGCATGAGAGGATGTCGGCTAGCAACTTCTTTCCTCCAGGGATATATTTTCAGTTGAAGTTGAAACAATTGAAATACTGCACCAATCAGACCTGTATGTGAGAGCTTGTGAGGGGTTCAGAGGGCTTTTAGTTTTTTGTGATCAGTCCATACCTCAAAAGGCACCTTCTCCCTTCCAGGAAGTATCACCAGGTCAGCATCACCCACCGCCTCTTTCTCCCATACTGCCAACTGCCTTTCAGTGTTGGTGAATTTCCTAGAGGTATAGGTGCATGATTGCAGTTTGTCTCTGTCTCTTGATGGAATTCACACTTGGACAGCTTCACGTAAAGGTTTGCTGCCAACAGCTTTCTTAAGACCTGCCAGACCAGCTTGACATGTTCATTCATCGTCTCAGTAAGATGAGAATGTCAACCAAATAAACTAGGACCCCTTTGTACAGGTGCCCACACAGCACTTCCCTATGTAGTCTGAATGGCATCACCTTAAATTGGTAGCCTCCTAGCAGGCAGTTGTACATGGTCTTCCATTCATCTCCCTCCCTGATCCTCACCCTGTAGTATGCCTCTCTTAGGTCCAGCTTGGTGAAGACTTTCCCCTTTGCCAGGTGTGCTAGCATGTCCTTTGTGAGGGGGTCAGAGTACACGTTTTCCATGCACACTCCATTTATTCCTCTAAAGTCAACACATAAACACATCGTCCCATCTTCTTTAACAGCACTGGGGCTGCTACATGGGATTTGGCTGGCTGGCTGAACCCCCTGGCCAAGTTCTTGTCAATGTAATCCTGTAACTCTTCTATCTCCCTAGGTGTCATAGAGTACATCTTTGGTTTGGGCAGTTTTGTCCCTGGGATGATTTCTATGATACAATCAGTGGGGCAGTGAGGGGGTAGTACATTGCACTCTTTTTCACTGAACACCTCTGCCAAGTCTCAGTACTCCTTCAAGATAGAGGGGCTCCCGGGCAGGTTGGTCAACACTATTCTCTCATGCTCTGAGTTAGTGACATTAGTTTCCTGCTGCGTGTGTTCGTGTGGTGGAGGGAGAGGCCTTCTTCCTAGTCTCATCCTCCTGCTCCCTCCTTCCCACCAGATCATTGGGTGCCAGCCAGGGTAATCCCAGGACACACGGTCACCCATGCACTTGTCACTTCCCGAATTGACTACTGCAATGCTCTCTTCATGGGACTGCCCTTGTGGACCACTCGAAGGTTACAGCTGGTGCAGAATGCGGCCGCGTGGGTTGTGATGGGAGTAACCCGATACTCCCATGTTACACCGCCCCTGAGTGAGCTGCATTGGTTGCTGGTTGCCCTCTGGGTGAGATACAAGGTGTTGACGTTAACATATGAAGTCCTTCATGGCTTGGGTCCGGGGTACTTGTGGAAGTGTCTCCCGCCAGCATCGCATTCCGATCGCCCTGTGCGCTCCCACAGACAGGGCCTCCTTAGGGTGCTGTTGGCTAGACAATGTCAGCTGGCGGTGCCCGGGGGAGGGTCTTCTCTGTGGGAGCACCCACCCTGTGGAATCAGCTCCCCTTGGGACTTCGTTTGGCCCCTGACCTCTGCTCCTTCCGCTGCGACCTGAAGACTTGGCTGTTTCAGCAGGCCGGCCTGGACTGAAATGAGTTGGGGTGGGGTTTTTTAAGGGATTTTAATTGTATTTTATGGGTTTTAGATTTATTGGACTTGTGATCTAATTATTTCTTAATTAATTTATTGTATTGTGATTTTATACTGTGAGCCGCCCTGAGTCCCTAGGGAGAGAGGGCAGCATACAAGTCTAAATAAATAAATAAATAAATAAATAAATAAATAAATAAATAAATAAATAGCTAGCTAGCAGCAATAGACCAATGGCTAATACTCCCTTTTCTAAGCAAGCTGCTTGAATGGGAGGTGGCCAATCAATTCTAATCTCCAGGATGCCATGGATGAAACTGATTTTTGAGGTCAATTTCAATCTGCTTTCCATTTACCTAACTGTAAAATAGCTACCATCTTGATTCCCCTGTGGAATTACCTGTGTAAGGAAAATGGCAGGGGGATTGCTCCTGTTTTGATTCTCCTGGACTTTTCAGTGATTTTTTTTAAGTTTTTATTTTTTAAGACAAACAAATACAGACAAAACATAAAAACATAAAACCATCTTCCAATTATATACATACAGTGTGTCAGTTGGTTACAAATCTTTTGTGCTATCCTCTCATAGTCCTTACTCACAGGTTATATAAGTTCTCACATTGTCAATCTAACATATGCTTATATATTTATCAGTTATTAATCATTCATTTGACTAAACTATTATTTCATCATTTTATACGAGATATTCTAGATTTTATTATAAATTTATATTATGCTTTCATCCAATGGTTATATATTTTGTATTATATTCTCTATCAATCTATTAATCTTCTATTACAAAATTTCCTAGTCTATTTCATTACCATGTCTTTTATCCAACCATTGATAAAACAAATCCCATATCATATAAAATTGTTTATTTTCTTGTTCTCTAATTTCAAATGTCAATTTACTCATTTCAGCACAGTCCATAATTTTCTTAATAACTTCCTCCTGCATAGGTATTTTTTCATTTTTCCAATTCTTAGCAAATACAATCCTAGCCACTGTTAAAACATTTACAATCAAATATTTCAATTCTTTATTGTATATTTCCAGTATAATTCCCAATAAAAAATATCTCTGGCTTAAAGTCTATATGTTGTTTTATCATTCTTTCCAACCATATGTGGATTTTAGTCCAATATCTTCTTGCATCCGAACAAGTCCACCACACATGGTAATATGAACCAGGTATCTGATGACATTTCCAACATCTACCCGATTTGTTCTTAAACATTCTCAAAATTCTCGTCGGGGGTAAGTGCCACCTGTAAAACATCTTATACAAATTTTCTTTATAAGCAGTAGACATTGTCATTTTATAATTTTGAGACCATAATTTTTGCCATTTCTCTAAATCAATCCCATGTCCAAAATTTTCCCCCAAGCAATCATCATTTCTTTAAATTGTTCCTCCTCCAATTTAAATTCTAGTAAATGTCCATAAAGTTTTTTAATTACCTTTTCATCAGTATCTGTCAATATTTTATCTAAATCAGTCAACTTATCATAAAAACCTTCTGATTTAATATCTTTATCAAATCTAGATTGTATTTGCAAATAGAAAAAGCAATTCATCTTTATACTTTGTTCTTCACTATCTCACCATATCTAACTGTTTGTTCTTTTTTATATGTTATTGGATAAGAAAAAGCTTCAATAGTAGATATCCATAATGGAATTTTTAAGTAATATTGCTTTTTTGTCTTCTCCCAATTTAAAAACAATGCCTTTCAAATATAATGTCTTCTAAAATACCCGTGTTTTAGTTCCCTTATACCAAAGGAAATCATGCAATCCCAACAGCAAGTCATGTCCTTCTAAAGTCAATAATCTACTGTTCCTTAATGTTATCCATTCCTTTACCCACATCAGGTTTGTCACCTGATAATATAATTCCCTGATAATATAATTTCTTGCATCTTATAACAGTTTAAGTTTTATTCTCGCTTTCTTTCCCTGCCAAATGTATTTTAACACAATTTTGTTCAAATCTTTGAAGAACTCTTTCCCTAATCTAATTGGAATTGTCTGGAATAAATATAAAATTCTAGGCAATACTTTCATCTTAACTGTAGATATTCTCCCAATCAATGATAGTTGTAAATTTTCCCATTTTGTCAAGTCTGTCGCAATCTGTTGTTTGAGTTTAAGATAGTTATCTTCCTTCAATGTACTACATCTTGCTGTAATATATATCCCTAAATACTTAACCTTATTTGTGACCTGGATTTCCAAAACTTCCTCCAACTCTTTCTTTCGTCTTGCTAATATGTTCTTTGTAAATATCTTTGTTTTATCTTTATTTATTTTCAAACCTGCTACTTTTCCATACTTTTCCATACTCTTCTATCTTTTCTATTAATTTAGGTGCTGTTTCCAATGGATCCTCTAATATAAATACCAGGACATCTGCAAAAGCTTGCAATTTATACTCTTCCTTTTTAATTTTCATTCCATTTATTTCTTTTTCTTCTCTAATGTTCCTATTCAACACTTCCAATGTTAACACAAACAGCAGAGGCGACAGTGGACAACCTTGTCTAGTCCCTTTTCTTATATCTATAGAATCTGTTAATTTTTCATTTATCATAACCTTTGCAGTTCGTTTATAATATATTGTTTCAATGGCTTGAATAATTTTTTTACCAAAGCTCATTTGTTCCAGTTGCAATGACATAAATCGCCAACTCACGTTGTCAAAGGCTTTTTGTGCATCTAAAAACATCAAAGTCATTTGCTTTTCAGGATGTGCCTCATAGTATTCTAAAGTATCCAGAATTGTTCTCATATTGTCTTTAATTTGTCTCTTTGGCAGAAATCCATTTTGATGAATGTGAATAAAATTATTTAAATATCTTTTCAGTCTTTCTGCCAAGACTGAAGCAAAAATTTTATAGTCTGAATTTAATAGAGATATAAGTCTGTAGTTTTTAACTTGCTGTGGGTCTGTGTCTTCCTTCAGTATAAGTGTAATGTATGCTTCTGACCATGTTTTGGGTATTCTCTTCTTTAACATAACTTCATTCATGATTTCTAACAATTGAAGATTCAGTGTTTCTTGAAAAGTCTTATAAAATTCTGCTGGCAATCCATCTGGTCCTGGTGCTTTTCCAGTATTTGGTTTTTTTAAAGCTTCTGTTAATTCCATCATCGTTATGTTCCCTTCTAACATTGTTTCAATGTCTTTGGGTATCTGGGGTAAATTTGCTTCCTGTAGATATCACTTAATTCTTTCTTCTTGAATATTCTCTTGATGATACAGTTTTCCATAATAATCTTGTATAATTTTTTTCTTCTCCGCATTTCCATAACAAACCTGTCCTTCTTCATCTATTAGTTGACTAATCCTTCTTGATTCTCTTTCCTTTCTCAATTTATAGGCTAACCATCTGCCTGGTTTATTTGCATCTTCAAAGCAATTCTGTTTAGCATTTTTAATTTTTTGTGCTAATTCCTCTTTTTCCATTAATCCCATTTTATGTTTAGTTATGTCCATTTTAATTTTAATGTCTTTTTTTGTGGAAACTTCTGTAACTCTTCTTCCAGTCTCTTATATTCATCTTCCAGTGTTTTAAAAGTTTTTTTCTGTTTTATATTTCTTTTTCTTGTATATTCTATTATCAAACCTCGTGTAGACCTTCATCGTGTCCCAAAGATTCTGTAAAGATGTATCCTTTTTTATTTTCTTGAAAAAAGAAAACCAACTCTCTCTCAATTTTCTGTTTAAAGGCTTTTTCCTTTAATATCATATTATTTAAAGTCCATCTAGATCTCCTCTTTTGTCCTTTCCAGGTAACTGTCATTGGATTTTGGTCTGCCCAAGTACTTGTTTCTATTTCAATTTCTTGTATGTTAGAAAATAGTTCTGCTGACATCCATATCATATCTATTCTAGACCATGATGCATGTCTATTTGTATAAAAAGTATATTGCTTATTTTCCACATTTCTCTCTCTCCATGCATCTTTAAAGTTTATTTCCTCTATCATTTGAAAAAACCATTTTGGTAGTGTCTTTCTATTTTTCTTTGTTGATTTCTGTGTTTTATAATCCAATTGATCATTAATTCTTCCATTAAAATCTCCCATCATACAAATATTAACATAGTCCATTTCAATTATTTTCATGTGTAATTTCCTATAGAATTCTTGGTTATCATTTGGAACATAGATTGCTATTAAAAATGTTTTTACATTATTACCCATTATTTCCACCATCAAAATCCTTCCGTCATCATCTGTATAGATTTGTTCTGCCAGAATTGTATCTTTAATATATAAGACCACATCTCTTTTTTTGCATGGTGTCAACAACGTGAATAATTTCCCTAATTTTTTTGGTTTCAATAGATATTCATGTTGTTTTTTAATATGTACTTCTTGTAAGCAGATTATATCAAACTTTAATTTCTCTAATTTATGAAATACTTTTCTTCTTTTAGTAGCTAAGTTAAGTCCATTTATATTAATCATAATCAATTTTCTCTCATCCATTTTAGACTTCATAAGAGGGTTTTGTTGCTCTAGTAGATCTTGGTTCTCGTTGCTCTCTGGGTACACCACCTACTGCACCTTCTTTTCCTTTTTCAATTAGTGTTATACACTTCTCTTGAAATTCGATTAGCGACTCTTCTTTTCTTGTATCTTCCTCCTTTTCTCTAAGATATTCTAGATAGAATAGCTCCGCTTTTTCAACTGTATCAATTCTGTGTCTTTGTTCCTGCCAAGTGAACAAGAGACCTTCTGGTATCAACCATCTGTAGTTTACTTCTCTTTTGAGTAACTCTTTAGTGAAAAATAAGTATTCTCTTCTCATCTTTTTTATTTTTTTATGCCCAGGTAATGGCTGACCGCGGGTGTTAGGCTGCAGAAAAGAGAAAGGTTTGCTGGCTTTTGGGGACACTTGCACCCCTTTCCCCAACCCCCACCCCAATTTTGACTGGTTGGGACTTACCGGAGCCGGCCGAGGGGTCCGTTTGGGCTGGGTCTCGGCCAGTGAATGGTCCCGATGACAAGAAGTTGGCGGTGAGAGATGTCAGCTCTGCCCTGTCACAGACGCCAGGCTGGGAGGCCACGGAGAGCACAGAGAGCCAATGAGGACACCGGCAGCCTCGGTGGCCAAGGAAGGCTCCAGTGGCGTCGGCGAGAGGAGGAATGACATCAGCGTGGAGCGAGGTGTGGAAGCGGGAGCTGAGAGGCCAAGATGAGGAGCTGAAGGGTCGGCCGAAAGACACCTGGGACCGGCGTGGGCACTGTCGTTGGTCAGGCAGCAGCGGGCCGCGTTGTAGAGAGGCGGCGTAAGGTGGCTGGGGCAGCGGTGGCAACATGGTTGTCCAGGTGGACCCTCGGCTGAGGAAAGTGAGTGTGGAAGGTCCTGCCAGAGTTCAGTGGTGGTTGTTGGGGGAGGCCCGGCTGGAGAGCTCGGCAGGCAAAGACAAAGGCCTGGAATGGCCGAAACATCTCTTCCCCCCACAGTGGTTTGTTTGGATCTGTGGGGGTGAGGGGAAGGGTCGGTGGCAGTGGAAGGCGATGCTGAGCTGGGATTCGGCTCAAGATGGTATCTTTGCCTTCCTGGCCTGGACCATTCCCCTGTTCTTCGGCCTGCATTCGGGGTTGGAGGGAGTTCAGAACCACCAACCAGATGATTTCTCTTCTAGCTGGACCCCCCACTCCATAGCTGGTGGATGTCGGGACTATTCTGGATTGAGGCCTACAGCTGGGGACCAAGGTTTGGGGTTTTCAAGCAATTTGTCAGTTTTCCCCCATTGTCTGGACTGGGGGTGATCAGTTTCTTCCTTCTAAGTGACCTAATTTCATTCTGGACCTGTCCTGCTGTGGTGAGAGAGCAGCAGGGTTTAGAAGAGACCGACCCCCGCCCCTTGTGGGTCATCTATATGTCAATTTCTGGGACACTACCGGAGTGAGAGTCCGGGGCTGATGAATGTCATCTCAGCACCCAAGGAGACTGTGAGAGAGTCCGCGGGTTGGATCCCATCAATATTTGATATATATACCCAGACGTTGGACATAACATCTAGCCATGTTTTCTTATTCTCTTTATCTGTCTGGAACTATGACCATCACCTATACAGCCGCGGATCTGCAGCTCCTGAGGAGGGTCCCCCTATCCTTAGTGTTGCCTGCTGGGTTATCTAAAGCCTGCCTCCATGATGGATCCTGGGATCCCAAGAGGTGGCACTGCAAGAAGAAGGGTTTTTTTAATTTTTATAAATTGAAGGGTTTTAAAGGGGCGTTGTTAAATTTTATTATTGCTGATTATTTAAAGGGGTTAGGGAGGAGGGTGGGTGATAGACTTGGGCGGAAAACTGGGGGGTTCCCCCGAGTCATTCCCTAACTCCATCCAGGTCGGAAATGGATCGTGGTGGGAGGGCAGGGGTTGGGGGCTGGGTGGGTCCAGGGGGTGGGGTGGGAGTTGGGATATCGACAGTGATTGGACATGGTGGGAGGCGAAGAGGTCGGGGACCATATTTTGTAATGGGAGCATGCCCCCGCTATTTACAAGCAGTGGTGTGCTCTGACCCCCGTGTACCTGCCTGCTCCCCGGGGGGCCCGGGAGGTCAGGTACCCGGGCTCAGGCTGGTTTATGTGAACACCAGGTCCATGGTTAATAAAGCTCCCCTCCTCAATGATTTGATTGGGGAGGAGGCCACGGATCTGGCCTGCATCACGGAGACCTGGTTGGGACCGGAGGGAGGTGTCCCTTTGGTTGAGTTGTGCCCACCAGGTTTCCGGGTGCTTCACCCACCAAGGGCCTGGGGTAGGGGTGGGGGAGTGGCTGTTGTCATCAGGGAGACCTTATGTCCGAGGGAGATCACTGTCCTGCAGATAGGCAGATGTGAGCTTCTCCTCATGAGGTGGGGCCCAGGAGGTCAGTGGGGCTTGTTGCTGGCATGCCTATCTCCCAGCTGCATGGCAACGGCCCTGCCCAAACTGCTCAACCTCCTCTTGGGGGTGGCGGTGGAGTTTCCCAGGCTTGTGGTCCTGGGGGACTTTAACCTGCCTTCCCTGGGGGAGCAGTCAGGATTAGGACAGGAGTTTATGGCCTCCATGGTGGCCATGGACCTGACCCAGATAATATAAGGCCCAACTCATGAGGGGGGACACACACTAGACCTGGTTTTTATCTCGGGACAGTGGTGTAATGATCTGGGGAAGGGAGCTCCAACTATGCGCCCCATCATGGACAGATCATTATCTCCTTCGGCTGGTCTTCCATTATCTCACTCCCCACCACTGGGAGGTGGAACCGACTAGGTGGTTCCACCCCAGGTGCCTGATGGACCCTGAATGGTTCCAGATGGCGCTTGGGCCATTACCTACCTCCCTGACCCACAACTCAGCCGAGGCCCTAGCGGAGGCCTGGCAACAGGAGGCCTCTGAGGCGCTCAACCATGTCGTCCCCTTGCAGCCCTTAACCCGGTGCAGATCCCAGCTAGCTCTCTGGTTTACCACAGAGCTGCGGGAAATGAAGCATTGGAGGAGGGGCCTAGAGGTCAGTTGGAGGTCCTCCCGGTCCAAATCTGACCAATCCCAGTTAAGGTCCTTTTCCAGGACCTATCTGGCAGCGTTGGGAGTGGCGAAGAGATCTTACTTCTCCACTCTCATCGCATCTGCAGATAATCGCCCAGCCGCCCTGTTCAGGGTCACCCACTCCCTCCTTAATCAGGAGGTGGGGGGGACCCTCTGCAGGGGCGGGCCGAGGAGTTTGGTCAACATCTGCTGGATAAGATCACTCGGATCTGGGCCAGTCTGGACACCAACTGGCTTGAGTTGGACGCGGAGGCGATGACGAGTCTTGTCGATATTATCTGGGAGGAGTTTGACCTGTAACCTCAGATGCAGTGGACAGGATTATGCGGTGGCTGTGTGCCTCCATGTGTTTATTGGACCCATGTCCCTCCTGGCTGGTATAGGCCACCCAGGAGGGTATATGTGGCTGGCTCCAGGCAGTTACCAATGCTTCATTGCGGGAGGGGGTCTTCCCTACTGCCTTGAAAGAGGGGGTAGTGAGACCCCTTCTCAAGAAGCCTGCCTTGGACCCAGCCAATTTAAACAACTTTCCTCCTGTCTCCAACCTTCGCTTTCTAGCGAAGGTTGTTGAGAGCATGGTGGCTCAACAGCTCCCAGCTTTGCTGGAGGAAATCGAGTACCTAGATCCATTTCAATCGGGCTTCAGGCCCAGTTACAGCATTGAGACGGCACTGGTCGTGCTGATTGATAATCTCTGGAGGGCTCGGGACAGGGGATGTTCCTCTGTCCTAGTCCTATTAGATCTCTTGGTGGCTTTTGATACCATCGACCATGGTATCTTATTGCGGCGCCTTCGGGAGCTGGGAGTGGGAGGCACCATTCTACGGTGGTTCTCCTCCTTCCTCTCAGGGCGCACGCAGTCGATGTTGACGGGCAGGCAGAGGTCGACCCCGAGGCCCCTCACTTGTGGGGTTCCTCAGGGGTCGGTGCTCTTTCCCCTCCTGTTCAACATCTACATGAAGCCGCTGGGTGAGATCATCCGTGGTTTCGGGGTGAGGTATCATCAATATGCTGATGATACTCAGCTTTACATCTCCACCCCGGGCCACCTCAGTGATGCCCTCCCCATGCTGTCCTGGTGCCTGGAGGTGGTGCGGATCAGGATGGGGAGGAACAGGCTCCAGCTCAATCCAGACAAGACTGAGTGGCTGTGCATACTGGCATCTCGGATCGAAGAAATTTCATCTTTGGTCATGGGGGGAGAGGTGTTCCCCCCATGGATAGGGTGCACAACTTGGGTGTCCTCCTGGAAGTACGGCTCAATATGGAGGAGCAGGTGGGAGCCATCACCAGGGGGCCTTTGCCCAGGTTCGCCTGGTGCATCAGTTGCGCCCCTACTTGGACCAAGATTCCCTACACATGGTCACTCATGAGCTCGTGGCCTCCCGTCTCGACTACTGCAATGCTCTCTACCTGGGGCTGCCCTTGTGGACTATGTGGAGGCTTCAGCTGGTGCGAAATGCGGCCACGTGGGTGGTGATGGGAGCAGCTCGATTCTCCCATGTGACACCCCTCCTGTGCGGTTTGCATTGGTTGCCAGTTGCCCTCTGTATAAGATTCAAGTTTCTGGTGTTAACCTATAAAGCCCTGCATGGCTTGGGTCCGGGGTACTTGCAGGAGCTCCTCCTACCAGCATCGAGGTCCAATCGCCCGGTATGCTCCCATAGGCAGGCCCTCCTGGGGGTGCTGTCAGTCAGGCAATGTCAGTTGGCAGTCCCCTGGGGGAGGGCCTTCTCTGTGGGGGCGCCCACCCTTTGGAACCAACTACCCCTGGAGCTACATCTGGCCCCTGACCTGCAGTCCTTCCATGATCTAAAGACCTGGCTGTTTTCACAGGCCGGCCTGGATTGAGCGGGGTTGGGGTTTTTAATTGGGATATTTTAATATTTTAGAGTTATTTGGATTGGGAAACTTTGGAATAAGTTTTATATTGTGTATATGTTTTTGTGTAAGCCGCCCCGAGTCCACCCAGAGATGGGGCAGCATATATATCCAAATATAAATACATAAATAAAATCTCTCTCACTCTTCTTGGTACTTGTTTCAGCACCACAATTTCTTTGTCTTTATACTTTAACATTTTCTCTCTTGCCACCTGCAGTATCTGTGTTTTAATAGTTTTCTTAGTAAATCTAATGTGAACTTCTCTTGGTAACTTATTTCTCATTGCATATCTTGTATAGACACGGAACACTTCATCCATTCCATCCATCATCTTCTTTTTAGTTATCTCTAATGCTTCTGCCAGGATTTCTGTCATTATTTCAGCAAGGTTTTCACCCTTTTCTTCTTCTATATTTTGGAATCTCAAATAGAATTCTGACCTGTCGATTTCCCATCCCAATGATCTGCTCCTGCCTTTTTCAACTTCACTCAATCGAGTATCAATATCTCCAATTTTCTTATCTCTTTGTACATCTTGTTCTTCAATTTTCTTAAATCTATCCTCATATTTCATCATCATCTGTTGGATATTCCCAACTTTCTCATCTGTCTTTTCAGTTCTTTGCTCAATATTCTCCGTTCTCTTTTCAATATTATCTGTTTTTGCTTGTATTTTTTGGATTTCTTGCATAGTCATCTGCAGTGTCACTTGCTTCTCCTTCTCCTGTTGCAACATCATCTGTATTGATTGTTGTTCTCTAAATGGTGGAGAAGAAGAAGTTGGTATAAAAGAAGCTGGGGTTGCTGTCTTTCTACTCATCTTGTAATACTTAGTAAAAAAAAAGGAAGGAAGAAAAAAACAAGAGCAGACAACTGCCACCCCAATAAATAAAAAGAAAAAATAATAAGGGGAAAAGGAAAAATTCTTCAGGCACTTGTACACTTTAATCCAATTGGTTCCAGTTGAATTAAAAAAAAGGAAAGAAAAAATATAAAAGGAAGAGAGGGTGAAAAAACAAGATTTTTTTAAAAAAGTAAAGGGAAAGGAATTTTTTTTTAAAAAAAATAGCAGTCTATGTATTTCCCTTAATAAAAAAGATAAAGCAAAGGAAAAGGAGGGGAAAAATATAATCTAGTTCCTGGATCAAAAGGCTAAAGTCCAAACAAAAATTCAGCTGGAGGGGAAGTAAAAAAAAAAGAATAACAAACAATTCTGACAAAAAGCGAACCACTGCCACTAAACATCCAAGTCTCTTTGGTAAATCAAATCAAACTTTCCAATTCTATTTTCAAGGTCACTTCAATCTTCTTTCTTTCAACTTCAACTCCAGACTCCAGCTATCAATAGTTTCACAGAAGAGCACCTGTATAAAAAAAAGTCTGCTATGCCACTATCTTTTCAGTAAGAAGAGACCTTGAATGTAACACCAATGTATAAACAAGTAGCAAAGAAAAGAAAACAATGTATCCAAGCTTCTAGATGGCAGTGTTACTTATTTCCCTTCACTTTTACTTCCCCTCATATACCCAAAGCCAGGAACAGATAAAAAAAATATTTAGAAAAAAAGGAAGAAAGTAAACCTCAAATAAAAAAGAAGAGTCTTGATCAAAACAGACTTTCAAAGAACTTATTTAAAAAGTAAGAAATTAAAAAAAGACCAGTCCAGTTTAAAATTGAGAAGCTTTTGCCAAATTCAGGTTCAATAAAAGGAAAAAAACCTTCACTTTAAACTTACCTTAATCTCGCCACTTGACCTCTTTTATCTTCACTTTTAATTTCACTTTGAGTCTTTTAGGGTGTTCTCTCCAAAAAATAATAAGTTAAAATTCATCTCACCAAACTGACACACTTTCTTTCCGATCTCTTCCATTCCAGAGCTGTCCCAGCTTCAGCAGCTTAAATGGCTGCCTCTCCGCCACCGGCAAAAAAGGCTTCTCCTGGATCTACCAGGGACTTTTCAGTGACTTTTGAAATCATCAATCATAGTATCTTCCTGAACAGCTGCCTAAATTGGGATGTGTGGATGCTGTTCTATAGTGATTCCACTCCTACTGGTACTTGGATAGCCATTTTCATAAGCTGGTGCTGGATAATTCTTCTGCCTAATGGCAGTTGGTTGAGTCTTTCAGAAATTATTTTTGTCACCAAAAAGGGGACAAAGGGGATAGTGTTCTGAACCAATACTTAGACAGAATTATGGACTAGAGAGAGATATTGTGTTTGTGGGGGATGTCTACTTTATTTATTTATTATTTATTAATTTGACTTGTATGCCGCCCCCTCTCCAAAAATGACTTGGGATGGCTCACAACTAAAAACAGAACAATAAATTAATTAACTAAAACAGTATTAAATAAAACAACCCAAATTCATCTAAAAAACCCTTACTAATTTAAAATATAACCTTCCCAAGAGGTTATTCTGTCCTGTCCAAATAACCAGGTTTTCAAATCATGGTGGAAGGTGCGAAGGTCAGGGGCCAGGCGGAGTCCCAGGGGTAATTGATTCCATAAGGTGGGAGCCGCCACAGAATAGGCCCTCCCCTGGGATACCGCCAAATGACACTGAGGCACCCTGAGGAGCCCCTGCCTGTGCGCTCGTACAGGGCGGTTGGCATTTGATGCCAGCAGGAGACGCTCCCGTAAATATCCCAGACCCATGCCTTGTAGGACTTTGAATGTTAATACCAAAACCTTGAATCTCACCTGCAGGGCAACCAGTAGCCAATGCAGGTCACGCAGGGGGGGGGGGCATAACATGGGAGTACTGGGAAGCTCCCATCACAACCCGCGCAGCCGCATTTTGCACCAGTTGAAGCCTCCGGATGGTATGCAAGGGCAGTCCTAAATAGAGAGCATTGCAGTAGTCGAGTCGAGAGGTGACAAGTGCCTGAGTGACCATGCACAGAGCATCGGTCCAGATATGGGCGTAACTGGCGAACCAGCCAGACCTGGGCAAAGCCCCCCCTGGTCACAGCTCCCACCTGCTCCTCCAACCTGAGCCATGAGTCCAGGAGGACCCCCAGGTTCTGTGCCCTGTCCATGGGGCCTCTCCCCCCATGACCAAAGATGGTATCTCTTGACTGGACCGAGATGTTGGTATGCACAACCACTCTGTCTTGGCTGGATTGAGCTGAAGCATGTTCCTGTCCATCCAGATCCGTACCGCATCCAGACAACAGGATATCACGGAGAGGGCATCACTGATGTGGCCTGGGGTGGAGATGTACAGCTGCGTATCATCAGCGTACTGATGATACCTCACCCCAAAGCCACGGATGATCTCACCCAACGGGTTCATATAGATGTTGAACAAGAGGGGCAAGAGGACCGATCCCTGGGGGACTCCACAAATGAGAGCCCTCGGAGTCGACCTCTGCCCCCCTGCCAACACCGATTGCGAGCATCCCAAGAGGTAGGAGGAGAACCACCATAGAACAGTGCCTCCCACTCCCAACCCCTTGAGACGCCACAACAGGATACCATGGTCAATGGTATCGAAAGCCACTGAGAGGTCTAACAGGACCAGGACAGAGGAAAATCCCCTGTCCCGCACCCTCCAGAGATCATCGACCAGTGTGACCAATGCCGTCTCTGTGCTATACCCAGGTCGGAAGCCCGATTGGTATGGATCCAGGTAGTCTGCTTCCTCCAGGAAAAGCGGAAACTGCTGAGCCACCACACTCTCAATAACCTTCACTAAAAAGCGAAGGTTGGAGACCGGACGAAAGTTGTTCAATACGGCTGGGTCCAGGGCAGGCTTCTTCAGGAGGGGCCTCACCACCACCTCTTTCAAGGTGGCAGGGAAGGAACCCTCCCTTAATGAAGCGTTGACCACTGTCGGGAGCCAGCTGCACGTGACCTCCCTGGAGGCATACCAACCAGGAAGGGCACGGGTTCAACAAACATGTGGTGGAACTCAGCCATCGCATAATCCTGTCCACTTCATTCTCAGAAACAGGGTCGAACTCAGTCCAGATCACATTGGCCAGACTACTTGCACCCTCAATATCAGACCACTGCAAACTAGAGCTCAACCTCTCCCGGATCCGAGTGATCTTGTCCAGCAGATATTGACCAAATTCCTCAGCCCTACCCCACAACAGGTCCACCGCTACCCCCGGCTGAAGGAGGGAGTGGGTGACCCTAAACAGGGCGGCTGGGAGGTTATCTGCGGATGCTATGAGAGCGGAGAGATAAACCCTTCTCGTCACTCTCATAGCTACCAGGTAATATAATATAGGCTCTCCTAATATAATCCTAATATAGGCTCTTAACTGGGCTCAGTTAGAGCCGGAATGGGTCGACCTCCACCTGCTCTCTAAGCCCCTTCAATGGCACTTCATCTCCCGGAGCTCCTCAGTATACCAGGGAGCTAACCAGGATCTGCGCCAAGTGAGGGGGTGCATGGGGCAACTCTGTCAAGGGCCCCCGCAGCAGCCTGTTGTGAGGCAGCTGTCAGGACCTCAGCAGAGCTGTGGATAAGGGATGTAGGAAAAGACCCCAGTTCCACCTGGAACCTCTCAGGGTCCATCAGACGTCTGGGGTGGAATCATCTAAGTGGCTCCTTATCCCAGACGTGTGGGGCAGCTTGTCGGAAAACCAGCCGTAGGAGATAGTGATCTGACCATGGAACGGGATGGATGGTAAAATCACCCCCCCCCAGATCACTACGCCACTGCTCCGAGACAAAAACCAGGTCAAGCGTGTTACCCCCCTCATGGGTCGGGCCATCAACCACCTGGGTCAGGCCCATGGCCGCCATGGAGGCCATGAATTCCTGGGCCAAGCCCAACGCCGCCCCCCAGAGAGGGCAAATTGAAGTCACCCAGAACCATTAGCTCTGGGAACTCCACTGCCACCCCCGAGATGGCGTCGAGGAGCCCAGGCAGGGCAGCTGCCACATAGCTGGGGGAATGGTATGCAAGCAGCAAGTCCACCTGAGGCCTGCACCTCAGGAGGAGGGCCTCATACCCACCTATCTTCGGAACAGAGACCTCCCTTGGAATCAAGGTTTCCCGAATAACAACAGACACCCCCCCACCCCTCCCCTGGGCTCGTGACTGGTGCAACACCCGAAAACCTGGGGGACATAAATCAACCAGAGGGACTCCACCCTCTGGCCCCAACCAGGTCTCGGTGATACAAGCCTCCTCCTCAATCACCTCACGGAGGAGGAATGCTTTGTTAACCACGGACCTGGCATTAAAGTACACCAGTCGGAGCCCAGGGGTCCTAGATCCTGAATCCCCAGGGAATTGGGAAGAGGCAGAGGGGTCGGAGTGCACCACCACTCGAAGACAGCGGGGGTGCACTCCCCTTACATGATATGGCCCCATGCCTCGTCGTCTCCTGCCGAACCCAACCCCTCTGGAGATCGCCACTCCCACTCTCCTCCCCGGGGCCCCACAGGCCCCCCTGCACCCCTCCACCACGATCCTGCCCTGGGCTGTGCTGAGCTCCCTCCTCACAACCCACCCCTCTCCCTAGCCCCCTTAAAAATGATCTAAAATTTTTACCAATGAGGCCCTGGGACCCCTCTTTCTACCCCTCCCAGGACCCCAATCCCTACCCGTGCCATGCCATCTGTCTGGGTTCCATAACCCATCCTTGAGATAGGCCATAGAAAGTCCAGCAGGCCAAACCCAGGAGAGAGGGGACTCCCTTAAGGCCTGCAAGTCCGTTGATGAATGGGTCCGAATACTATATAGGTGTAATATATAGGGGAGTGGTCGGGAGATGGGAAGAAAGATGTCCGAATGTTAAAGATGTTAAAAACCCGGTCTGGTCCTAATATTCAGCAGCTGGGTGGTCCAAGGTCATAAACCAGGATTGCCCTCTCACGGCAGTCTTGTGGGTTGATAATAAGGGCCCTCACCCAGACCAGGCACCGCGCTCTCACCACAGGCATCCCTGGCAAACTGATCAGGACAGTAATTGATGACAAAGTTAGTTGAAGAAGGAAAAGGTGCTCCCACCACACTGCCCTCTCACTGCAGCAGGCAGGATGCACCCAAATCCCCCAAGCCAACATCCACTGAGTATAGAGGGGGAGGAGGGAAATGTCCCTGGCGGACATCGAAGCCGGGTCTGTGCCGGATAGCAAAAGCAACATCCCATCCGGTGTCCACAAACTGAGGTGATGGTAAAGGTCCTAAGCCAGTGGCCACAGTCTCTAACCAGGCACAGATAATAAAGCCATGGGAAGATAAAGCAATACGGTCAAAGGGGCGATGGGGGGGCGGGAAAGGCAGCCAAACCAGTTCCGAGATGGTCTGATCGCAACGGAGCTGATGACAGGAAGCCAGGACCGACAGCGACCTCAGGAAAATGCCCAGGCCTGATGTCGTCACTAGCTGGTCCGCTGCCCCCCGCCATCGCTACCGCTGCCGCCAACGCCGTCCTCGTCCCTGGTGACACCCCCAGCGTCCATGAGCATACTGCTGCTCCCCACCGCCGCTGCTGCCACCAACGATGTTGCGGGCCCCCACAGCGTTCAGGATTGCAGGTGGAGTCAGGTGCCGGAGTAGAAGCCAACATCAACTGCCGCTCCCAGCGCTCCTTGTCTTGCCACCCCCAACACACCCGGTTTCAAGGTCCGGAGGCCTGAAGTCAGCCAGCCGACCAGATTTGCGGTCAAAAGCACCGCAGCTCACCAGCAGGCTTGGCCCCGATGATATCAGCTGACGCTCCAGGTCCTCCGCTACCCAGATTCAGGGGTCGGGGGGATTGCAAACAGCCCCCTACCATCCTCTCAGACAATCATCGACCACTCCTCCACGGGACTCTAAAGACGGGAGGCCATCTTTGCGAGCATGTGCAGAATCATTTTTGAGTGATGTTCAACTAGAGCCATAGTGGCACAATGATTAGAATGCTGTATTGCTGGGTATTTGCAAGCTAATTCTGCTGACTACCAGGGGTTAATCCTTACTGGCTCAAGGTTGACTCATTCTTCCATACTTCCAAGGTCAGTAAAATGAGGACCCAGATTGCTGGGGGCAATGCATTGTCTCTGCAAAACTGCTTAAGAGTGGGTTGTAAAGCACTGTGAAGTGATGTGTAAGTCTAAGTGCTATTGCTATTGCTCTGCAGATTGAGGAGTCTGCATTTGCCCTAAAGGATCTGGGATTGCTTTTAGATCCATCATTCTTACATGAATCCCACGGGGACTTAACAGGACAATTTTTTCCCATCAGCTTTGGCTGATTTACCAACTGCTATTTTGCCTGGACACAAAGAGCTGCACACTCTAACTTCTAGGTTGAATTAATGCAATGCATTGTACATGGGGAGCCTTTGAAAACAGATCACTTAGTTCAGAACAGCTAGACTACTCACTGGACTAGCTGATACAGATATATTATACCGGTACCTTGTCATCTGCAGTGATGGTGGTCATTTTCAAATCCAATTCAAAGTGCTGTTTTTGACTTTTAAAACCCTTGGAACTCTCCCATATATGCTTACCAGAACTTTAAGATCTCATAATGAGGTTGTTTCCCAGATCTCCTCATCAAGTGAAATGAGATTTGTATAGGGAGAGGGTCTTTTCTGTGGTGGGCAGCCAATTTATGGAATGTCCTCTCCAGAGAAGCTCAACTGGTGTCCACATTAGCATCTTTTCAGTGCCAGATGAAGACCTTTTTATATTTTCCCAGAAATTGCCAAAGACAAGCTAATCCTACAGCATCACGGATTTTTGCTGCAAATTGCAATTAATCTACCCAATGAAGGCAGGTGGAAAAAATAAGACAGTAGTACTAAAAATAAGAGAGTAGCCGACTAAATGGTTCCACCCAAGGTGCCTTCTGGATCCGGAGAGGTTCCGACAGGCCCTTGGGGTATTGCCAGCCTCCCATATTCACGACTCAGCTGAGGCCCTGGTGGACGCCTGGCAGCAGGCAACCTCCGGGGCTCTCGACCGAGTTGTCCCCTTGCGGCCCTTAACCCGGTGCAGATCCCGAATGGCTCCCTGGTTTTCCATGGAGCTCCAGGAGATGAAGCGCAGGAGGAGGGGCCTAGAGAGCAAGTGGAGGGCATCCCGGTCCAGGTCTGACCGATCCCAGTTAAGATCCGTTTCTAGGACTTATCTGGCAGCGATGAGGATGGTAAAGAAGGCTTACTTCTCCGCTCACATTGCGTCCGCAGATAATCACCCGACCGCCCTGTTCAGGGTCACTCGCTCCCTCCTTAATCGGAGGGAGGGAGGGACCCTCTAGAGGACATGCCGAGGAGTTTACTCAACATCTGTCAGATAAGATCGCTCGGATCTGGGCCGGGCTGGACTCCGCCTGGCTAGAGTCGGAGACAGAGGTGGCGTCGAGTCTTGTTCATGTTATCTGGGAGGAGTTTGAGCCTGTATCCTTGGATATGGTGGACAGGACCATGCAGCGGCTGAGTGCCACTACGTGTTTGTTGGACCCATGTTCCTGGCTGGTCTATGCCACCCGGGAGGATACAAGCAGTTACCAACACTTCTTTACGAGAGGGATCCTTTCCCGCCACCTTGAAGGAGGCAGTGGTGAGGCCCCTCCTCAAAAAGCCTGCCTTGGACCCTGCCAATTTAGACAACTTTCATCCAGTCTCCAACCTTCGCTTTTTGGTGAAGGTTGTTGAGAGCATGGTCACGCAGCAGCTGCCAAGGTTCCTAGAAGAAGCTGAGTACCTGGACCCATACCAATCGGGATTCAGGCCCAGTTACAGCATGGAGACAGCATTGGTCACACTGATGGATGACCTCTGGAGGGCTCGGGACAGGGATTGTTCCTCTGTCCTGGTCCTGTTAGACCTCTCGGTGGCTTTTGATACCAGCGACCATGGTATCCTACTGTGCCAGCTCGGGGGCCTGGGAGTGGGGGGCACAGTATTGTGGTGGTTCTCCTCCTACCTCTTGGGATGGATGCAGTTGGTGTTGGCGGGGTGGGAGCGGTCGGCCCCTAGGCCCCTCACTTGTGGGGTGCAGTGGGGGTCGGTCCTTTCTCCCCTCCTGTTCAACATCTACATGACGCCACTGGGTGAGATCATCCGTGGTTTTGGGGTGAGGTATCATTAATATGCTGATGATACCCAGCTTTTCATATCCACCCCGGATCACCTCAGTGATTCCCTCTCCGTGTCCCATTGCCTGGAGGCGGTGCGGGACTGGATGGGGAGGAACAGGCTCCAGTCCAACCCGGCCAAGACCGAGTGGCTGTACATACCGGCATCTCGGATAATCCAAGAGATTCCACCATTGGTCATGGGGGGAGAGGTGTTGCCCCCTGTGGATAGGGTGTGCAACTTGGTGTCCTCCTGGATGTGCGGCTCAGTTTAGAGGAGTAGGTGGGAGCCGTCACCAGGGGGGCATTTGCACAGGTTCACCTTGTGCGCCAGTTGGGTCCCTATCTGGACCAGGATGCGCGGCGCACAGTCACTCATGCGCTCGTTACCTCTAGACTCGACTACTGCAATGCTTGCTATATGGGGCTGCCCTTGCATGTCATATGGAGACTTCAGCTGGTGCAGAATGCGGCGCGCGGGTGGTGATGGGAGCGTCCCGATTCTCCCATATTATACCCCTCCTGCGTGACCTGCATTGGCTATTGGTTGCCCTCCATGTGAGATTCAAGGTGCTGGTAACAACCTATAAAGCCCTATATGGCTTGGGTCTGGGTACTTGCAAGAACGTCTCCTGCCATCGATGAACACCAATCGCCCAGTGTGCTCCCACAGATGGGGCCTCCTGGGGGTACCGTCAGCTAAACATTGTAGGCTGGTGGCCCCTAGGAGGAGGGCCTTCTCTGTGGGAGTGCCCACCTCTGGAACCAGTTACCCCTGGAATTGCGCCTGGCCCCTGATCTCCGCTCCTTCTGCCGTGACCTTAAAACATAGTTATTTTCACAATCCAGCCTGGACTGACAGGGGATCGGGGTTTTAACTTGGAATGTTTATTTGGCTGTAATTTAATATTTTTAAATTGTTTTAATTTTTGTATTGTTCGTTTTTATGTATGCCGTCCTGAGTCCTTCGGGACACAGGGCGGCCTATAAGTCCAACTAAACTAAACTAAACTAAACTAAACTAAACTAAACTAAACTAAACTACACTTCCTCTCACAATTTCTCCACCACTGAGTGAGTAGCTCCAGTGAGCTTACAGAAATCACTTTGACTTTCCACTTGGCAAGGTCTTGAAATAATAATACTGACTTTTAGTCATCTCACACTAACTTCAATGATATTTAAAAGTAGATATTACTTAAGGTGTTTTCAAATTACAGTCGTACGTGCCCTTCACAATGGCAGTATATGGCTTCTGCTAAATCCTGGGAGGAAAGACAAGCTCACAAGGGAGGATAGTATAAGTTTCAGAACTCATAACAGCCAGCACTACCCATACAACTGAATGTTCCGCCAACTCCAATTCAGGTTCAGATAAGAACAAGAGGCATAATGACCTTGATTTAATTAAAGCAAAGATACACACATCAGTTGGCCATATGGAAGATGAGGAAGAATTAGTCCAGCTATTTGGCACTCTCTCTACAGAAGATGAATGAACCATCATATGTAAACTTGAGACAATCAAATTAATACTTCAGTTAATGTCAGTTGCAACTGAATCTCTCAACACTTTACCAACCCCCAGTTGTCCTCCTGTTGAAAAGATGACAAATTCATTTTTTTCTTTTCTTTTAAAAAAAAATATTTTAATTGTACATTTTTGTTATTATACATCACATTTCCAGTTTTGCAACAGTAGTGTACTGGCTATATCAAGTCCTTTTTAAATATACATCTAGTATACACCCTGGTTAAAATCATTATTCTCATAGTCATACAATGTTGTTGTTTTTAAATACATGGTGTTGTACATCATAATTATAACTGTTGTATTCATAGTTGTACCATAACACCCTATTATATTTATCACTCTATACATTTTAAACTATATTCATGTACAGTCCAATAGTGATATTGCTTACATTGTGTGTTTTTATATATTTCTATATATCTGTATTTATTTCTATTTTGTTAATCTTCTTTCATTGTTAAATTATTAATCTCTGCACCTGTTATTTAATCATTTATACAATACATCCCATGTTAAGTAGTATTCTGTTTCCTATTTGTCTTTAAGTTCCATCCTTAACCTGTCCAATTTGGCACATTCTAATTTTTTATTACCTTATCATCTGTGGGTGTACTTTCGTTTTTCCAATTTCATGTGTATGTGATTCTAGCTGTTGTTATTACATGTAAGTTTAAGTATGTGAGTCTTTTATTACATTTTACTTTTTTTAAAATAAGAATAGTCCTGGTTTTAGATCTGTTTGCTGTGCTGTCATCTTTTCTAACCATCTCTTTATCTTTGACCAATATTTTTTTGCCATTGGACAGGTCCACCACATATGATAGTAGGATCCTGGAATCTGTTTGCATTTCCAGCATTCTGGTGACATATTTGGGAATATTTTTGCCATTCTTGCTGGTGGCAAGTGCCATCTATAAAACATTTTGTACAGATTTTCTTTGTAAGCTGTTGACATCATTAATTTATAATTTCTTTCCCACAATTTTTGCCAATTATCTAATTGTACAGTGTACCCAAAAATTTTTGCCCATTCTATCACAGTTTCTTTTACATATTCTTCCATTTTAAAATTCAATAGGTAATTATAAATTTTATTAATTCTTCATCTGTCCCCAACAGTATTTTATCCAGATCTTGGGGGTCCTTATAGAATCCATATATTTCTATATCTTTCTTATGTCTCGTTTGAATTTGGATAAGTGGCCATCAGTCCAAGTCAATTCCATGCTTTTTTAAAAAAGACTTTATTAATTTTACAATTAAAATAAACAAACAATACATACACCAACGTAGAGAGGAAGAGAAACAGAATAAAAAAGTAAAGAAGAAGATAAAAAGGAAAAAAGCAATAAGAATAAAGAAAAAATCAAAAAATGATTAAAAACAATTTCATCCTCGACAGTGTGAGTTATTATTTCTATCCTTATTTTATGCCATATTCACAAATAATCCTTAATATAAGTATATGATTACCACTACCATTATAAATTATCCTCTTCTATATAATGTTATATTGCCCATCGTTGGTCTATCCATTCATACCAGCAATTTCAGCTCTCATAGTACATTGATGTTTCTTTATCTTTTAATGCTAGGGTTAATTTATCCATTTCTGCACAATTTGTTATTTTTTGAATAATCATTTCCTCTGATGGTGTATGAGGCTGTTTCCAGCATTGTGCAAAAGCCAATCTAGCTGCTGTCAATATACGTAATATTATATACTTTGCTTTTTTGGGAATTGTTTGTTAAGGATCCCTAATAGGAAGAACTCTGGTTTGAATTCGATCTGTTCTTTCGTCATTTCCTCCAGCCATGTTTTAATTCTCTGCCAGTATTTTTGTGCTTCTGTGCAGGACCACCACATGTGGAAGTATGATCCCTCCTTTTTTTTTGCATTTCCAGCAATTCGGACTCATATTGGGGTACATCTTCACTAATCTCAAAGGGGGAAGGTGCCACCTGTAAAACATTTTGTAAGCATTTTCTTTGTAAGATGCCAATTTTGTGATTTTATTATTTCTGTTCCAGACCTTCTCCCATTCTGTTAATGTAATACTATGGCCTATGCTCCTACTCCAGGCTATCATATTTCCTTTAACTATTTCTTCCTCTAATTCTGTCTCTAATAGATAATTATAAAATTTTGTTATATTTTTTTTGTCCGGGCCTAAAAGAATTTTGTCCAATTGCTGAGGTTTATTGTAAATTCCGAATTCTTGATTCCATGCTTTTTAAATTCCTGTTTCAATTTTAGGTTGCCCTGTTCATTAAGTATATATTTATACCTTACAATTTTATCTGGATCTAAAACATTTGGATATATTAATGCTTCCATTGTGAATAGCCAGACCCGTAATTTCATCTAGTGGTTCTGTTTGATTTTTCCCCATACTGACAACAGAACATTTCTAATATAGTGCCTTTGGAAGTATCTATGTGGTTTATATTTCCCGTACCATATAAATGCATGCCACCCCAATTGTAAATCATGCTCTTCTATCGTCAATATTCTTTTGTTCTTTAAATTTATCCACTCCTTCACCCATGTGAGCACTATTACAGCTCCCAATCCGGGAGCCCAAACCCTCCCTTGTTTTTGGTGTCTTGTTGCATTTTCAATTTATTTTATTTTATTTATTTATTTATGAGATTTATATGCCGCTCTATCTCCCTAAGGACTCAGGGCGGCTTACAATACTAAAAACAATACAATATAAATATTAAAAAGTAATTAACCCGGAAATCTCATAAATCAGTTAAAATTTAAAAACAACCACTAAAAAAGCCCTCCCCCCCTCTCCTTCAGTCCGGGTAGGCTAGTTGGAACAGCCAGGTTTTTAGGCCACGGTGGAAAGATCGGAGGTCAGGGGCCACCCGGAGCTCCAGGGGCAGCTGTTTCCAAAGGGTGGGTGCCCCCACACAGAAGGCCCTACCCCTGGGAGCCACCAGCCAGCATTGCCTGGCCAACGGCACCCTGAGGAGGCCCAGCCAGTGGGAGCGCACGGGGCATTGGGAAGCCATTATTGGCAGCAGGGTCTCTTGCAAATACCCTGGCCCAATGCCATGAAGGGCTTTATAGGTCAACACCAGCACCTTGAATCTCACCCAGAGGTTAACCGGTAACCAGTGCAGTTCATGCGGGAGGGGCGTAACATGGGAGTATCGGGATCCTCCCATCACAACCTATGCCACTGCATTCTGGACAAGTTGAAGCTTCCGGGTGGTCCTCAAGGGCAGCCCCATGTAAAGAGCATTGCAGTAGTCCAGATGGGAAATGATGAGCGCATGAGTGATTGTACGCAGGGCATCTCAATCCAGGAAGGGTCGCAACTGGCGCAGCAGGCGAACCTGGGCAAACTCCCCCCTGGCCATGGCCCCCACCTGCTCCTCTAAACTGAGCCGTGTGTCCAGGAGGACACCCAAGTTGCGAGCCCTATCTATGAGGGGGCAACACTTCTCCCCCCAAAGCTAAAGGTGGAATATCCTGGCTGCCGCCGGTACATACAGCCACTCGGTCTTAGCTGGGTTGAGCCAGAGTCTGTTCCTCCCCATCCAGACCCAGACCGCTTCCAGGCACCTGGACATCACTTCGAGGGTGTCACTGGGTTGGTTAGGGGTGGAGATGAAAAGCTGGGTATCATCAGCATTCTGATGATACCTCACCCCAAAACCACAGATGATCTCGCCCAGCGGCTTCATGTAGATGTTGAACAAGAGGGGTGAGAGAACTGACCCCTGAGGCACCCCACAAAGCAGGGGCCTCGGGGCCGATCTCTGCCCCCCTGCCAACACTACCTGCATACGACCCAAGAGGTAGGAGAACCACTGTAAAATGGTGCCCCCCACCCCCAGCCCGAGGCATCGCAGTAAGATATCATGGTCAATGGTATCGAAAGCCGCTGAGAGATCTAACAGGACCAGGACAGAGAAATAACCCGTCCCGTGCCCTCCAGAGATCATCCACCAGTGCGACCAACACCATCTCTGTGCTGTGCCCGGGGCTGAAACCCAATTGGTATGGGTCTAGATAGTCGGATTCCTCCAGAAACACCGGGAGCTGTCGGGCCACCATGCTCTCAACACCCTTCGCAACAAAGCGAAGGTTGGAGACTGGATGAAAGTTGTTTAAATCAGCTGGGTCCAAGGCAGGCTTCTTGAGAAGGGGCCTCACCACCGCCTCCTTCAAAGGTGGAAGGAAAAGAACCCTCACTCAAGGAAGCATTTATAACTGCCTGGAGCCAGCCTCGTGTAACCTCCCAGGCGGCATATACCAGCCAGGAGGGACATGGGTCCAACAAACACGTGGCAGCACAGCCTCCCCATGATTCTGTCCACCTCATTTGGAGTCACAGAGTCAAACTCCTCCCAGATAATATTTCTAAGACCGGTCGCCATATTCCCATTGGACTCTGCCCAGTCGGAGTCCAAGCCTGTCTGGATCCGAGCGATCTTGTCCGTCAGATGTTGACTAAACTCCTTGGCACATCCCTGCAGAGGGTCTTCCCTCCCACTCTGGTTAGGGAGGGAACAGGAGACCCTGAACAGGGTGGCCGGGCAATTATCTGTGGATGCAATGAGAGCAGAGAAGTATGCACACTTCGCTGCACTCATCGCAGCAAGATAAGACCTAATATAGGTTCTTAGCTGCAATCGGTCGGATTCAGACCTGCTGGACCTCCAACAGCTCTCTAGGCCTTTCTTCTGCCGCTTCATTTCCCGGAGCTCCACAGAAAACCAGGGAACTACTCAGGATCTTTGGCAGGTCAGAGGCCGCAAAGGAACAACTCGGTCCAGTGCCCCGGCATCTGCCATCTGCCAGGCATCCACCATCTGCCGGGTCTCCACTGAGCTGTGGGCTAAGGAGGTCGGAATTGGCCCAAGCGCCATCAGGAACCCTTCCAGGTCCATTAGGCACCTGGGGCGGAACCATCTCACTGGTTCTGCCTCCCAGTGACGAGGGGCGGTGTATTGGAAGGCCAGTCAGGGGAGATAATGGTCTGTCCATGACAAGAGTTGTATAGTTGGAGACCACCCCCAGATCATTTCTCCACTGTCCTGAGAGAAAAACCAGGTCGAGCGTGTGTCCCCCCTCGTGAGTTGGACCCTTTATTACTTGAGTCGGGTCCAAGGCCGTCATGGAGGCCATTAACTCCTGCACCAACCCCGATGGCTCTCCCAGGGGAGGCAAGTTGAAATCCCCCAGCACATAAGCCTGGGGAACTCAACCGCCACCTCCAAGAGGACATCGAGCAGGGCAGGCAGGGCTGTAGCCACGGAGCTGGGAGATAGTTACATGAGCAACAGACCCAACTGACCCCCAGGGCCCAACCTCAAGAGGAGAGACTCACATCCACCTATCTGCGGGTCAGTGGTCTCCCCCAGGCAAAATGCCTCCCTGATCACAACTGCCACCCTGGGGCCATGGCTGGTGTAGCACATGGAAACCCGGTGGTCATAAATCCACCAGAGGGACTCCCCACTCTGGGCCCAGCCAGGTTTCCGTAATGCAAGCCAGGTCCGCGCCTTCCTCCTTGATCAAGTCCCTGATGAGGGGAGCTTTGTTCACTATGGACCTGGTGTTTAAACACACCACCCTGAGCCCAGGGCCCCAGTCCTCAAAGCCCCCGGGGATGCAGGGACGAACCTGCAGGTTGGAGCGCGCCACTGCTCGAAGACAGTGGGGGCGCACCCCCGGAAACCGATATGGCCCACCGTCCCTACCTCTGCTGCCATTCCCAATCACTGTGTGGATCACTCCCCCACCCTCTCTTCCAGAGCCCCAGCCAGGCCCAACCCCACCCCCTCCCCACCATGACCCATTTCTAACCCAGACTGAGGTTGTCCCAGTGGAGCCCCCCCAAGTTCCAACTGGGCTTGGCAACCCACCCTCATCCCTAACCCCCTTAAAATTTATCCAAAAATTTGATCAAAGAGACCTTGGGGCCCCTCCTACCACCCCTTCACAGGCCCCAACCCATATCCGTGCAGTGCCACCTCTCGGGATTCCAAAACCCATCATCAAGTTAGGCCAATGAAAGTCCGGGAGGCCATATCCAGGATAGGGGGGAATCCCTTAGTGCCTGCAGTTCCGTGGTTAGATAAGTCCGCATAGCTCAAATAGTATAGTCCTAACACGGGGAAAGATGATACATGAAAGTGTCCAGGTGGAAATGCTCAGTCCAGTAAAAATAGTTCCAACCAATTGGAGAAGTCCAGGCCCTGTGCCCTCACGACAACTGGGGGGGAGTGATGGCAAGGCCTCCATGGACTAACCACCGTGCTCTCACCACCAGTGGGAGCTCCAACCGTTGGTAGGCCAAGATGGTTAATAGGCCAGATGTTACAGCCAGTAGGCCAGATGTTACAGCCCAAAATTACAGCCAGCCAGCCAACGGGAGAACCACCCAGCCCTTACTGTCCTCACACCACAACAGGGCAGGTGCACTCCCAAAAGGTTCCCGACGCCCTCTCACCACAGCGGGAAAACATCCCAGCAGGCCGCATCAAGACCGGGAGGAGAAGAAAGTGGGGAAGGCAACCCCATCTGTCCATCATCTGGCAGGCCCCTAAGTCCAGGCAGAGTCCACTCCGGCAACCACCATTCACCAAGCTGGGCGCCACAGATCAAAGTCCTCAAGGCCACCAGCACACCACCCCAAAACGTCAAAAACCACCGGTCTCAGAAACCAACATGAGGGCAGAACCACATGGCAGGTGAGGGAGCGGAGATGGTAAAAACCACGGCCATAAAGAAAGCGCAGGAGTCCGACAGCAGCCAACCACAACCAGCTGCAACAGCAAACACACCGGAGGGAGTGGCAGCAGCCTCGATCCCTCTCCATGCCTCCAGACGTGCTGCCGAATCCTCCTCAGGTGCCGCTCCTGCTGCCACCGCTGCCACCGCTGCACCCAGGCTGCTGCCAAGCCCAAGACTGCCGCCGAGGTCCAAGCCACTACCGCGATCAAAGCCGCTGCCACCATCGCCGCCAAACACAACGCTGTAAATACAGCGTCCCATCCAACGGGCGTCAGTCCCGTTAGCATCGACCAGACCCCCGAACTTCTGCCGTCAGGTTCCGAGGTCAGGGAGGTGGAAAACGAACCCCCTGATCACTCCTAAGACACAAGCCAACATTCCCCTTTTCGGAGCTCTAACCGTGGGCGCCCATCTTCCAGAGCATGCGCAGAAAAGGTTCTTGGTTTTTTGCCTTGCCAGATGAACTTTGAGATCAGTCTATTTAAGACCTCAAAAAACTTTTTCCCCTAATTTTATCAGGATTACTTGAAATAAGAATAGCAATTTAAGTAGAATATTCATTTTTGTTATAGCTATCCTTCCGACCAATGACAAATGTAGATTTTTCCATTTGTCCAGATCCATCTTTATTTGCTGTACTAATTTAGTATAGTTGTCTTCTTTAATGGATGTACATTTTGCTGTTAGCCAAATTCCCAGGTATTTAACTTTTTTAGTTATCTGCATGCCTATCTTTCCTGTTCAAGGCCTACTCATCAGATTCCACTCAAATTCTAAAGGAGCAGAAAAGACAATATAAAGCCTGTTCAGAAAAAAAGGAAGATCAGCAGAAAAAGTGGTTGCAGCTAATCAAAGTCACAAAGACCAAAAACCCTTCCCTATTTGGCATACCATAGCAATGTTGCAACAACAGTAACCCACAACCCTATCCCCTCAAGCAGGGATGGGATTCAATTTTTTTAACAACCGATTCTGCGGGTGTGGCTTAATTTGTGAATGTGGCTTGTTGGTCACATGACTGGGTAGCGTGGCTTGGTGGTCATGTGGCTGGCTGGGCATGGCTTGGTGTCATATGACTGGCTGGGTGTGGCTAGGTGGTCATGTGGCTAGGTGATCATGTGACTGAGTAGGCGTAGCTAGGTTGTCATGTGAATGGGTGGGCATAGCCATGTTGTCATGTGACTGGGTGGGCGTGGCCAATTTAGCAGTCCATTAAACAATACACAGCAGCCCCCTTTTCTAATCTTCTTTTTAATACTGCATTAAGTTTTTGCTCCAGGTTTTTTTACTAGAGGGGAGAGGTTGGCAATGCCTGAGGAAGGAAAGGCATACTTTCCATAGGTCTCATGGGTATATTTAAAGGGCCAGCTAATGTCATTGGTGTTGGGAAATTCATTGGTGAAATGATAGTGAGTGGATGTGCGATGTTCACTGGTGCAGTAACTGGAGTTGGTAAATTGACAGATGAGGAGAGTATTAATGGAGAACTCATTGGGCTAGAGATGTTAACTGTGCTCAAAACATTGGCTGGGCTTCTCATATTCATTGCAGCAGCCACAATGCAAGGAGCTGCTCCTTTGATCTAAATGAATTTTGCCCCATTTAACAACCTTTCTTAACACAGTTAAGTAAGTCACTGCAGTTGTTAAGTTAATATCACAGTTGTTAAGTGAATATGTCAGAAGGTTGCAAAAGTTGATCACATGATCCCGGAAACTGCAACTGTCATAAATATGAACCAGTTGACAAGCATCTGAATTTTGACCATGAGGATGCTGCAATGACTGTAAATTGAAAAGCAGTCATTTCAGTGCCATTGTAATTTGAATGGTCACTAAATGAACTGTTGTAAATTGCGGATTACCTGTATATATACAAAAGTTAATCCTGTTAATTTCAAGGGACATGTAATTTCCAGAATAAAGTTATTGGCCTCATGAAATGGAAGGTGGGAACAGACGGTGGAAGGAATGGTTGTTAAACCGAGGGCTACCTGTATGGACTTCAACCTCCAGAATTCCCCAGCTTTCTTTTTGCTGCAGATCCCCCGGACCCCCGATTCCCTTACCTGAGGGATCGGGGTATTTTGTGGTGGTCTGCTGGGCCTGGGCTGGTGAAACTGGGGCAGTGCTTCCCACCTTGGTTGGCCTGGGTGAAGCGGCAGGCAGAAGAAATGGCAGCAGCAGGGGTGGCGGTGGCTGCGGTGGTAGTCTTTTTGATGGTGGCGGCGGCGGCGGCTTTCACACCAGCAGCTGCGGTGGCGGCGACGGTGGCAGCCTTTTTGGCAGTGGCGGTGGCCCTCGCAGTGGTGTTGGCGGCATCCTTCACGGAGGTGGCATCTGCGTTGACCCCCACAATGGAGATGGTTACTGACGGTGATGACCTCCGAAGCTGAATGGCGGGGATGGTTGGAGCAGCGATGGCGGTGGTGGTGGTATTGTGTTTCCCGGCCCCAGAATTTTTAGTTGAGGGGTCAGGGCGACCGAGGCCGGTCAATGTCAGCTGGAGTGCTGGGCTGCCTCATTGGATAGCTGGTATGAGGCAGCCTGGACACACGGTGCAGCTGGTGGCAGTGATGATGGTGGCATCCCGCGTGTCCGGTGGTCATGTTACAGCTGATGCCGGTGCTACGTTCCCGACCCTAGGTATTCTACCATAAGGGTCGGGATGACTGGTGTGGGCTGGCTGCAGGGATGACCATCGAGTCACTGGCCGGGAAGAGAAAGATCTTGACATCGCTCAGAAGGCCCGAACAGGACAACCGGAGGGCCATGTTGGATGGATGTGGTTATAGCCTCCTCATTTCCCGGAGATTTTGTTGTGGGAGAACGGGCCGGGCTAGGATTGGCCCTGGCTCCTCGGATGATTGTGTACTGCCGGGACGTGTTAATTCCGCCTATGGACTGGATATTCCATCTTCGCTCCGCTGTCTGTAATTTTGTCATCTATTTATTATCCGTTTGGATTTTGCCTGCCTGAATCCCTTTCTGCCGTTGGAACGATCATCCTAGTATGGACGATGACAGGGGTTTTTATTTTTGGTCCCCCTGTCTCCTTTTTGCCCCCCCTTTTGTTTTGGGTGTGGCCCCATTGTGGTGAGAGGGCAATGGGGCTGCCGGTCTGCTGTGGTGGGAGGACAGCTGTACCTGGCTTATCAATCTTTTTTCTCCAGTGTTGACTCGGCCACCATGGTGAGAGGGTGGTGGCTGGACCATATACAATCCTAGTCCCCTGGATTGGCGGTGAGAGAGCTATCCAGGGAAAATGGCCTTGTCCTGGAATTGTCACCCAAATATATATATTACATCTGTCGACCAAGTGGTACATCTTCCACCCCCCCTGTGGACAGTTTAGACTGTGGACAGTTTGAACTTTATGATTACTCGCTCTTATACTTCAGCGGAATTGCGGGTCCTCAGGGCTGTTCCCCTGTCCTGGAGATGGCCCATTGGTCTGCCAAAAGCCTACCTTGATGATGGATCCTGGGATCCCAAGAAGTGGCACAGTGCAACCAAGTGGCTAAATTTTAATAGGATGTACAAGGGGAATCTTTTAACTTTTTAAATTAGGTGTTGTAAAAGGTTAGGGAGTGGGGTGGGAAACCAACCCGGTCGGGTTTCTGTGGTAGTCCCACTGGGGGATAACTTGGTTCAGTCCAGATCGGACATGGGTCGCGGCATGGGGGAGCTGGGTGGTGATGCCTTTGGGGTCCATGGGGATGGGGTGGGGACTGTGATTCCTAGGGCGATCGGTTACGGCAGGAGATGGAGAAGCAGACGGCTGAATCATGGTTTGGGAGCGCATCCCCACTATCTTTGAGTGGTGGCACGCTCCGACCCTCTTCCTTCCACCCACTCCCCCAGGGGCTTGGGAAATGTGGCCCCTGGGCTTAGGTTGGTTTATTTGAATGCCAGGTCCGTGGTAAATAAGGCGCCCCTCCTCTGTGAACTCATTGAGGAGGCCACGGACCTGGCCTGCATCACAGAAACCTGGTTGGGACCAGAGGGAGGAGTTTCCCTCTGTGATTTATGTCCCCCAGGTTTCCAGGTGCTCCACCAGCCGAGAGCCCAGGGTAGGATGGGGGTGGTGGCCATGGTTATTAGGGAGACCCTGTTTCCAAGGGAGGTCACTGTCCCGCAGATGGGCGGGTGTCAATCTCTCATTAGGTGGGCCCCCAGTGGTCAGTTGGGCTTGTTGCTCACGTACCTATCCCCCAGCTGCGTGGCAGCAGCCCTGCCCAAGCTGCTCGACACTCTCTCGGAGTTTGCGGTGGAATTCCCCAAACTTTTAGTTGTGGGGGATTTCAACCTGCCCTCTCTGGGGGAGGCGTTCCGTTTGGCTCGGGAGTTCATGGCTTCCATGGCAGCCATGGGCCTAACCCAGATAATTCAGGGCCCTACTCATGAGGGGGGGAACACTCTCAACCTTGTTTTCATCTCCAGACACTGGTGTAATGGTCTTGGTGGGGGTTCACCGACTAGTCAACCCCTGTCATGGACTGATCATTATCTCCTACAGCTGGTCTTCTAGCAGGCCACCTCACGCTGCTGGGATGAGGAACCAACTAGATGGTTCTGCCCCAGGCGCCTGATGGAACCTGAGGGGTTTCAGACAGCGCTGGGGTTATTTCCCACTTCCCTTGCCAACAGCTCGGCTGAGGCCTTAGTGTCCACCTGGCAACAGGCGGCCTCGGAGGAACTCAACCGGGTTGTCCCCTTGTGGCCCCTCCCTCATTGCAGATCTCAGTTGGCTCCCTGGATTTCAGAGGAGCTCCGGGAGATGAAGTGTCGACGGAGGAGTCTAGAGAGCAGGTGGAGGGCGAGCCGTGCCGAATCTGACCGTGCCCAGCTAAGAGCCTATATTAGGACTTACCTGGTTGCGATGAGAGTGGCAAGATGTGCTTATTTCTCCGCTCTCATTGCGTCGGCAGATGATCGCCCGGCCGCCCTGTTGTTGTTGTTGTTGTTGTTGTTGTTATTATTATTATTATTATTTATTCGACTTGTATGCCGCCCTACTCCCTAAGGACTCAGGGCGGCAAACATTAAAACAGAGAAAAATTTACAATAAAAAAGAATTAAACAAATAAACAAGCCGAATACAGTTAAAAATTAAAACCCTTGGGTCATTCCAGGCGGCCCGTTGAAACAACCAAGTCTTCAGGTCCGGCGGAAGGAGGTCAGGGGCCAAGGAGATCCACGGGGAGCTGATTCCAAAGGGCAGGCTCTCCCACAGAGAAGGCCCTAGCCCTGGGGACCACCAGCTGACAATGCCTGACCGCGGGCACCCCAAGGAGGCCCCTCCTCTGAGAGCGAACAGGGATTGGAAAGTGATGCTGGCAGGAGGCGTTCCCATAAGTACCCTGGACCCAAGCCATTAAGGGCTTTATAGGTTGCTACTAATACCTTGAAGGCGACCCGGGCGACCGGCAACCAATGCAAGCTGCGGGAGGGGTGTAACATGGGAGTATCGGGATACCCCCATCACAGCCCGCGTGGCTGCATTCTGCACCAGCTGAAGCCTCCGGACCGTCCGCAAGGGAAGCCCCATGTAGAGAGCATTGCAGTAGTCGATTCAGGGTCACTCCCTCCCTCCTACATAGGGAGGTGAGGGAGGACCTTTTGCAGGGTAGAGCTGAGGAATTTAGTCAGCATCTGGTGGATAAGGTCGCTCAGATTTGGGCCAGCTTGGACTTGGACTGGCAGGAATCAGAGGAAGGTGTGGCGAGCAGTCTGGCTGATACCATTTGGATTGAGTTTGACCCTGTTTCTCCAGAAGGAGTGGACAGGATCATGCGGAGGCTGAGTTCCACCGTGTTTATTGGACCCGTGTCCTTCCTGGTTGGTGTATGCCTCCAGGGAGGTTACACGTGGCTGGCTCCAGGCGGTTGTCAATGCTTCTTTGAGAGAGGGCTCCTTCCCCACCGCCTTGAAAGAGGGTGGTGGGAGCCCTCCTCAAAAGCCTGCCTTGGACCCAACCAATTTGAACACCTTTCATCCTGTCTCCAACCTTCATTTCTTGGTGAAGGTTGTTGAGAGCGTGGTGGTCCAGCAGCTTCCAACATTCCTGGAGGAAACCAATTACCTGGATCCATACCAATCGGGCTTCTGGCTTGGGTACAGCACAGAGACGGCATTGGTTGCACTGACGGATGATCTCTGGAGGGCTCGGGACAGGGGTTTTTCCTCTGTCCTAGTCCTATTAGACCTCTCGGCAGCTTTGGTACCATGTGCCATGGCTATTAGAGGGGGGCTGGGAGTGGGGGCACCGTTTTATGGTGGTTCTCCTCCTACCTCTCGGGCATTGCAATGTCAGTGTTGGCAGGGGGGAGAGGTCGGGCCAGGCCTCTCACTTGTGGGGTGCCCAGGGCTCAGTCCTCTGCCCCTCCTGTTCAACATCTATAAAGCAGCTGGGTGAGATCATCGGGGTTTCAGGGTGAGGTATCATCAGTATGCTGATGATACTCAACTTTCATCTCCACCTCGACCCATATCAGTGATGCCCTCCCTGTGATGTCCCGTTGCCTGGATGTGGTGCGGATCTGGATGGGGAGGAACAGGCTTCGACTCAACCCGGCCAAGACTGAGTGGCTGTACATACCGGCATCTCGGATTACTCAGGAGATACCACCGTTGGTCATGGGGGGAGAGGTGTTGCCCCCCGTGAATAGGGCGTGTAACCTGGGCGTCCTCCTGGATACACAGCTCAGTCTGGAGGAGCAGGTGGGGGCTGTGTCCAGGGGGGCATTTGCCCAGGTGTGTCTGGTTCACCAGTTGTTGCCCTTACCTGAGCTGAGATGCCCTCGGACAGTCACTCATGCACTCGTCACTTCCCAAATTGACTACTGCAATGCTCTCTGGGACTACCCTTGCGGACCACCGGAGGTTGCAGCTGGTGCAGAATGCAGCTGTGGGTTGTGATGGGAGTGCCCGATACTCCCATGTTACACCCCTCCTGCACCTGACCTTGGTTGCGGTTGCCTTCGGTGAGAATTCAAGGTCTTAGTAACAACATATAAAGTCCTACATGGCTTGGGTCCAGGTACTTGCAGGGAGCGTCTCCTGCGGCATCACACTCCGATCGCCCTATGCGCTCCCACAGACAGGGCCTCCTTGGGACCGTCAGCTGGAGACATTGTGGGAGGCTGGGGTGCCCCTTCTCTGTGGGGCACCCACCCTGTGGAATCAACTCCCGTGGACCTTGTTTGGCTCGGATCTCTCGCTCCTTCTGCTGTGACTTAAAGACTTGGCTATTTCAGCAGGCCAGCCTGGACTGAACCAAGAAGGGGGGTTTCTGTTTTTTAAAAAAATTTAATAGTTTTAAATTGTTTTTGTTCTTAAATTAGGCTTGTATTGTTTAATCCTTTTTAATTAATTTATTGTATTGTATTTTTATTCTGTGAGCACCCCTGAGTCCTTAGGGAGAGAGGTGACATACAAATCTAATAAATAATAATAATAATAATTAATAATAATAATGCTTAATGTCAAGATGGAGACTGAGTAAGATACATATTTTTTCCTGCTCCTCTTTTAATTTCTATTTTGGCTTAATTTTTGTTTTTACTCCCCCACCACTTCTAAGGGAGTCATAGATGCATAATATTTATTACTTAATGCCCTCAGCCTTCTATTTTTGCAACTGGCTAGTTATTTCCTTATTTTTGGCCTTGTTAACAACCTCATTTAGCCAACTTTTACATAACATTGTTAGTCGGGCCTAATTGTCGGACCTGCAGACTGCTTTCCATCGTTTTATCTCCAGCTAATAATTTAGCAATCTGATCTGCCTTGGATTGTTTTGAAGTACTATTCAGCGTCTTGCTTTGCCTCTTTTAATTGGGTTGGCATTCTGCCTTAGCTGGAAGAAACGTGGGCTGCTTGTTCTTTTTGAGCAAAGCTTTAATGAAACTCTATTAGCTTTTATTTTTCCTTTACCCACATACCCTACATATCTTCCTGTGATTATCTAAGAACCAGGGAAATAGTAGGTGTCAGAAAAATGTGGAGAGAAGATAGGCTGTTGCCTGGGAAAGGAGCCTAACTTTACTTCCATGGAACCTGTTGAGACTATTATTTAGGCTTCTTCTGACTGTGATTGCTGAAGAGAGACGAATTTGTTGAGTTCCTAATTTTGCTGAGAGATATTATTTACCAAAATGGTAAAGAAAGGTAAGAGGCAGAGATCCCAGTCTCTCTCCAAAGCCTCTGACAGAGTCTAATCATCCCAAGCCTCTTAAACAGCTCAAATTGGACCTTCACAGAGGAAGCTTAATCCAGAATCTCAATTCAACTTGAACTTTGTCCCCGCTGTCTTTATTATCGGAAGAGAGGCCTCTGTAAGGGAGCTTTTCCCCGGACTCCAGACTTAAACCCTCCTTTTAAAATGGGTGACTTTTAAGTTCTATGCCCTCTCTTACTCCCAGTTGCTTAAGAGAGCCCTGACTTACTCAGACCTCAGAGATGATCTGTACCCAGAGTATGTTAACAGCATACAGTAGATTCAATATCACGACTTACTGACATCGATCAAAGAGACATCGAGAGGATCTTTCAATTTTAAACAACTCTCATCCTGTAAATAAGGAAAGTAAGATTGTACACTTTCCTGAAGCATGGAGTGAGCAGGAAGGGCTTACGACCTCAATTTAAACAACAAAGTACTATAAGCACTGACTCTAATTCTCATCAAGAAAGAAGGTTGTTAAGGAAACAAATTGCTTTAGGGATAAGGAAAATCCCATGTAACAGAGGACGTTGGACTTCAAAGGAAAGGATAGCTCTCTCACTCACACAACTATTGAAATCTGACCCCTTATTAATAGATCTAATTAGATATGAAAAACTTCCCAGCAAAGCAATTCGTTCGACTAATTCTGCATTTTGACAGCAACATTATTCCAAATGCCGTAATGAAAAGGAAAGGATCCCTGCTTAGATTTGAAGTTACTCTCACAACAGTCTTTTGGAGTGGGCCTATTAAACTGCTTCTACAAGGACTCAATAAAACACAAAAAATGGTACTTAGGAATCACTCTGCTACCCCTAAGGTCTTTCTCCGTGAGTTTGGAGAGACTATGGAGGTTAAGCAGAGTAGGGAGGTTCCATATTTGAAGGTCAGCACTGATAAGCTTGAGGATGCTGTAATCAGTGAATTTGCTTCCTTGTCTTCAAAGGAGCAAAGGATAATGTTAACTGAATTTGACTCTTTAAGATCTTCGCTTGTGGAAGCTTGCAGACCAATGGGGCCTAAGTTGGGAGAACGGGAAAGCATGTCCAGGCTACGCCTAAGGGTGTTAAGCTTGCTTAGCGGGACAGGAGGGAAGGAAAATAACTCCTTAAAGAAACAAAGGTCATAAACATAGTGGCAGAAGTTCACCCTCCCCCTAGTGCACAAATGTCCTCACCTGTTTCGTCTTCTTCAAAGATGGGGAGGAGCAGTCCAGCAACCATCAGAATCCATTCCTGTCTCCTTGGCACACCAGAGAAGGTGACGCCAGTAACTCTGGGCCCCTCTATCCGAAAGGAAGAGGGATGGGCAAGGTGGCGCTTCGGGAGATTGACTAAATAATAAATGGCCAATACATGAAGTCTCTTATATCCCTAGCCTTTCCCTTCTGTCTTGGAATATAGCTGGCTGGAAAGGCATTGAAAATCGGATAGATCTTATTAAGCTGTTTTCAACATATCATCTCATCCTCCTTCAAGAAACGTGGCTGACTATTAATGATCCACAGATCAGATTACCGGGCTTTGCCTCATGGCACAAACCAGGCAAAGTCAACTTAAGAGGGAGGGCAATTGGGGGCCTAACTATGTTAGTTAAAAGGGATATGGGATGGAAAGGTGAGGAAATTTGCTTAGATCCTCAATCCCAATATATTTTGCCTATTAGGCTTTTGATCAGGGGATGGATCTAATTTTAATTAATGTATATATCGCTCCTTTTCATTACACCTCCTGGGAAGAGATTTGTGGGACGAATTAGATTTAGTATTAGCTACTTTAAAGGGACGCTCCCCAAGCAAAAATCATATTAGCGGAGATACTAGCAAGATTAGGCCCTCACTGAAGAACTATATCAAGCAAGGCTTAGTACCAACTAGATATCTTTACAATGAGTTCACCTGGGCCTCAATGGAAGAAGGTTAACAAATATGCCCAGAGGTTAATTTCTTTATTGTTTGTAAATGACATGCAAGTCCTCAGTGGCTCAAGTGACGGGTATATATACCCTATACTTTCCTGTCCAACAAATCATCAACTTCTATAGATTATATTTGTACCTCCTCTAGTTTAGTACATCTCTTTTCAGATGTGAGATTCATATTTAGAGAGGAAAGTGATCACTTTCCCATTATGACATCGGTCGCACTCCTTCAGAAGTTAGGCCCTACCTTAAAGAGGCAACCAACACTTTAGCAAATGTCCAGGTTTATAATTACAAAAGGATATTGGCATAGACTGGATGTTGAATCTGTGACCAACTATCTGGGCTCAGAAGAAGCTAGACAGCTAGCAGAGGAAATCTCCCAAAGTAAA